>PVKP010002501.1:0-122864 GCA_004027715.1 Plecturocebus donacophilus | reverse complement strand
TCCTCAGCGCTTCCAATTGCTGTTTTCCTTGTGGGGATGGGACCAGCCGAGCCCGTCCGTCCCGTATACTCCGCACTGGGAAGCGCCACGCTGGGTGCCGGCAAAACAGCCGCGCCGGCCAAAAGAGTCGCACTGGCGACCCGCGTGGCTTCTCTGCCGGGAATCTCCCGGTCTGTGGGCAACAAAAACTCGTCGGAAAGTGCGGCGTCCACTCGTTCTCTGCGCTTTCACTGGGAGCTACATTCCTGAGCTGTTGTTAGTCGGCCATCTTGTATCTCTCTCTATGTCTTTGTTTTTAAGGCAGCACCATAATGTTTTGATTACTATAGTTTTGTAATATGATTTGAAATTAGGAAGTATGATGCCTCCAACTTTGTTTTTCTTAAGATTGTTCTGGATATTCTGGGACTTTTATGGTTCCATACAAATTTTAGGATTTTTTTTTCTATTTCTGTAAAAAGGTTATTGAAATTTTGATGGGATATAGAGATTGCATTGAATCTGTAGATTGCTTCAGGTAATATGAGCATTTTGACAATATGAATTCTCCCAATCTATATGCATGAGACAACTTTCCATTTATTTGTTTCTTCTTTAATTTCTTTTATTAGTATTTTACAGTTTTCAGTACACAGATCTTTCACTTCCTTGCTTAAACTTATTTCCTACATTCTTTAATTTTTTTGATGCTATTGTAAATAGGATTGTTTTCTTGATTGCTTTCTCAGGTAGAATAATATTGGTGTAAAGCAATGTAAAAATTTTCTGGTGTTAATTTTGTATCCTGCTACTTTACTGAATTCATTTATTCCAAAATTTTTACTGTGGGTGGCATTTTTAGGGTTTTCTACATATAGGATCATATCATCTGCAAATAGGGATAAGTTTATTTCTTTCTGATTTGAATTTCTATTATTTCTTTTTCTTGTCTAATTTTTCTTGCTGTTCTTCCAGCACTACATTGAATAGAAGTGGCTGTACTGGGTCTTCGAGGAAAAACCTTCAGTTTTTCCCATTGATTATGTTGTTAGCTGTAAGATCCTTATTAATGACCTTTATTAGGTTGAAGCAATTTCCTTCTATACCTATTTTGTTGAGTTTTTGTCTGAAGGTGTGTTGGACTTTGTCAAATGCTTTTTCTTCATCTGTTCAGATGATCATGTGGTTTTTATCTTTCTTTTTGTCAATGTGATATATCACATTGATTGATTTCCATATGTTAAATCAACCTTGTATCTCATGGAAATCTCATTTGATCATGTATATAATCTTTTTGATGTGTTGTTGAATTTAGTTGGCTAGTATTTTTTTGAGGATTTTTGCATCAATGTTCGTCAGAGATATTAGCCTGAAGGTTTTTTCTTGTGGCATCCATCTTTGCCTGTCTTTAGTTTTAGAGTGATGCTGCCTTCATAAAATGTATTTGGAAGTATAACCTCTACTTCTATTTTTTGAAGAGTTTAAGAAGTATTAGTATTAATTCTTCCTTGAATTTTGGTAGAATTCAGCTGTGAAGCCATCTGGCCCTGGGCTTTTCTTTGTTGAGAGGCTTTTGATTGCTACTTCATCTCTGTTTGTTATTAGTCTGTTAAGGCTTTCTGTTTCTCCTTGGTTTAGTCTTGATGGGTTGTATGCTTCTAGGAATTTATCCATTTCCTATAGGTTACCCAATTTGTTGGCATGTAATGTTCATAATAGTCCCTTATGATCCTTTTTATTTCTAAAGCATCTGTTGTGATGTCTCCTCTCTCATTTCTGATTTTACTTATTTGAGTCTTCTCTCTTTTTTCTTTTTTTTTTTTTTAAGTCTATCTAAGGGTTTGTTGATTTAGTATATATACATATATTTTAAAAACTCACTTTTGTTGACTTTTTTCTGTAGTGTTTCTCTATTTGTTTTGTTTCTTCTCTATTACTATTTCCTTCCTTTTGCTTACTTTGTGTTTAATGTTTTGTTTGCTTTTTAGTTCCTTGAGGTATAAAATTATTTAGTTTCTTTGAGATGTTTTCCTTTTAAGATGTAGGCATTTATTGGTATAAATCTTTCTTTCTTTTTTTTTTTTGAAACGGAGTCTTGCTCTGTTGCCAGGCTGGAGCACAGTGGCACAGTCTCGGCTCACTGCATCCTCTGCCTCCCTGGTTCAAGTGATTCTTCGGCCTCAGCCTCCCAAGTAGCTGGGACTACAGGTGCGTGCCAAATGCCCAGCTAATTTTTGTATTTTTAGTAGAGATGAGGTTTCACCATGTTGGCCTGGATGGTCTCGATCTCTTGACCTTGTGACCCACCTGCCTTGGCCTCCCAAAGTGCTGGGATTACAGGCATGAACCACTGCGCCTGGCCAAATCTTTCCCTAATAACTGCTTTTGCTGCATCCCCCAAATTTTGGAAAGTTGCATTTTTGTTTTGGTTTGACTACAGATATATTTAAAATTCCCCAGTTGACTTCCTCATTAACCCAATGGTTGTTCGAATGTCTTCTTAGTTTTCATATATTTGTCAATTTTCTTGCTGTTACAATTTCTAGTTTCATTCCATTGTGGTAGGAAAAGATACTTGGTGTGATTTTAATCTTAGATTTGTTAAGACTATTTCATGTCCTCTGACCCAGGAGGTCTTAGGTAACTTTCCTGCAGCCTCTGTTGCCCTGTGACCTGCAGGTACTGGAAGATCCATAAGGAGAATGATAGGACACTTGGAAGCTGGGAAATGGTACTGAGAGATTCATACTATGAAGTCAGGACACCTCAAAAGGCCAACTAGATGCAGCTAGGAAATGCTGCTCCTATAGAGAGGGAACAGAATTTGAACAGATCTTTGGTTGGGTATCTCAGGTGGAGTGCCTGAATGCTATGGCTGGTCCCCCGACCTGAAAAAAACTTGGGAGAAGGGGTGAGTGAAGCAACTGGGGGTCTGCTCATTCCCATCATTGACCTCTGGGATTCTAGCTGCAAGGGACTCCACACGCACACTGACCGGTGAGCTGGCAGTGGCATCTCCCTGGAGAGTAGACAGAGATGAAGCTGTAGTAGGTACAGAGCCAGGAACATGGGAACATGGGTCAGCTCTACTAAAGCCTGGACATAAGTGCCCAACCTCAGGGCTGCCAGTCTCTCTCAGAGAGGGTATGGCTCCAGCTAACTGCTGGAGACAAAGCAGAGCCTGCTTCCCTTCAGGATTGGGGCATGTCTATCCTGCAGGCCAGTCTCCAGCCAGCCCTTCCCAGGACCCCTGCCTTTCTGTGGCATGGGATCATGTACACAATGCAGCCTCCTGCCCAGCCTGGGTGCTTTGCTCCACCTGAGTGCATTCCAGCGCCTGGGAGCCCTTCAGATCCCACACCTCACCTGAAACTCAACCCTGTGAATCTGGAGGAAGGAGTTCAAGTGGGTCCTGTAGCCTCTGGACTTCAGCATGTGGCTCAGGAGTGCCAAGCTGAGATTTGCATTTGGCAGTTGAATGGGTGAGGAGCCCACACTCTCAGAAATCTGAGATGGCTGAGTCACACAGGTTGGCAAACTGGTGTTGGATGTAGCCATGCTTCCCTCCACAGGGTTGGTATGGTAAGGGTGTGGCCTATTTCCCTACCAGACCTCTGCCCAAGGGAGACCAGTAGCCCCAAAGACATAAGAACAACAGCAACAAAATCACAGGTATAGTGCCAGTGATTGGAAGTGGCTGCCCTAAGTCCCAAGAGTAGACCTGGTGTGGGTGTGACCTCTTTCCCCTTCAAATCGCAAAACACAGCTACAAACACCAAAGGAGTCAAATGGCTGAATGGGAGCCTGTCTATTGTCCATTGCTCTCAAGCATCATCTACTGGATTGCAGCACAAACTACAACACAAAAAAATCACTTTACTAATTCTCCCTCCTACAAAATCAAGAGCATGAATTCTACCACAAAGACCCTGTACAGACTCTTAGTTCTCTGAAAATGTCCACAAATAAAGCCAACAGACTATACTCAATTTACACCATAATTAAAGGAATACCAGCCCTCCAAATGAGAAAGAATCAGCGTAAGAACTTTAACAACAGCTGGGCACGGTGGCTCACACCTGTAATCCCAGCACTCTGGGAGGCTGAGGCGGGTAGATCACCTGGGGTCAGAAGTTCGAGGCCCAGCCTGGCCAACATGATGAAACCCCTATCTCTATGAAAAATACAAAAAATTAGCCAGACCTTGTGGCAGGTGCCTGTAATCTCAGCTACTCAGGAGGTTGAGGCAGGAGCGTCATTTGAACCTGGGAGTTGGAGGTTGCATTGAGCCGAAATTGTGCCATTGCACTCCTGCCTGGGTGACAAAAGTGAAACTCCATCTCAAAAAAAAAAAAAAAAAAAGAAGAAGAAGAAAAAGAAAAAAACAAGAACTTTAGCAACTTAAAAAGCCAGAGTATCCCTTTACCTCCAAAGGAGCCCCTTAGATCTCAAACAGTAGTTTTTAACCGCACTAAATTGTGTGAATTGACAAACATGTAATTCAGAACATGGAGGGCAAAGAATCTCATTGAGATCAAAGGGAAAGTTGAAACTCAATCCAAGGAAACCAAATAATCCAATAAAATAATTCAAGAGCTGAAAGGCAAACTTCCCATTTTAAGAGAGACACAATTGTACTTCCCAAGTGGAAAAATTCACTACAAAAATTAAAATTTCATAATACAATAAGAAGTATCAGAAGAATAGACCAAGCTGAGGAAAGAATCTCAGAGCTCAAAGACCAGTTCTCCAAATCAACTCAGTCAAAAATTTAAAAGATTAAGAAAAAGCAATAAAACCTCCATGAAATTTGAAATTACATAAAGAGACCAAATCTACAACTCATTGGCATTTCTGAGGGAGAAGGAAAGAGAATACACAACTTGGAAAATATATACGAGAATATAGTCCATGAAAATTTTCCAGTCTTATAAGAGAGATCAACATGCAAATCCAAGAAATACAGAAAACCAGAATCTCTGAGATGGAGCCAAAGCAGTGTTAAGAGAAATGTTTATAGCCCTAAATGGCTTCATAAAGACATTAGAAGTGTCTTAAATTAATCAAATTTTTCACCTAAGAAACTATGGAAAAAAAGAACAAAACAATTCCAAAGCTAACAGAAGAAAATAAATAACTAAAATTAGAGAAGACCTTAACAAAATTGAGATGCAAAAATCCATAAAAAAGATCAGTGAAACCAAGAGTTGGTTCTTTGAGAAAATAATTCCAATTGATAGACCCCTGGCTAGATTAACAAAGAAAAAGAAAGAGTAGGGGTAGATCCAAATGAGCACAATGAGAAATGACAAAGATGGTATTAAAATGGATCCCACAGAAACACAAAAGATCCTCAAAGACTATTGTGAACAACTTTATGCACACATCTCATTAATAGAAAATCTAGAAGAAATGAATAAATTCCTGGAGGTGTACATCTCCCAAAATTGAATCAGGAAGAGATTGACATCCAAATAGACCAATATCAACTTTTGAAATTGAATCAGCATCAAAGAACATATCAACCAAAAAAAGCCCTGGACTAGATGGATGGATTCACAGCTAAATTCTACCACACCTACAAAGAACTGAAACCAAATTGCTGAAACTATTCAAAAAATTAAGAATGAGCAGTTCCCCCCTAACTTAATCTATGAAACCAGCATAATACCAAAGTTTGGCAGAGGCGCAATGAAGAAAGAAAACTTCAGACTCATTTTTCTCATGAACACAGAGGCAAAAATCCTTAGCTAAATACTAGCAAATCAAATCCAGCAGCACATCAAAAAGTTAACACACCATGATCAAGCAGGCTTTATTCCTGGAATGCAAGATTTGGTCAACATTACCACATAAAGAGAACCAAGAGTAAAAATCATATGATCATATCAGTAGATGTAGAAATAGCCTGGATAAAATAAAACATTCCTCCATGATAAAAACCCTCAACAGACTAGACATCAAAGGAATGTACCTCAAAATAATAAGAGCTATCTATGACAAATCCACAGCCAACCAGCATCATACTGAATGGGCAAAAGCTTGAACCATTCTCCTTGAGAAGTGAAACAAGAAAAGAATGCCCACCTTCACCGTTTGTTTTCGACGGAGCACTCAAAGTCCTAGCCAGAGCAATCAGGCAAGAAAAAGAAATGAAAGGGATTCAAATAGGAATAGAGGATGTTAAAAGATCTGTATTCTCAGATGATAGAATTCTATACCTAGAAAACCCCATAGATTCAGTCAAGAGGCTCCATGAAGATTTATGGTTCCTAAATGATTATTTAATCATTTAAATACATGATTTCAATAGAGTTTTAGGATACAAAATCAATGTACAAAATTCAGTAGCATATCTATACACTAAAAACATCCAAGCTGAGAGTGAATCAAGAACCCAATCCCACTCACAACTTCCACTAAGAAAATCAAATTCCCAGGAATACAGCTAACCTAGAAGGTGAAAGATCTGTACAAGGACAGCTACAAAACACTGTTGAAAGAAATCACAGATGATGCAAGTAAATGAAAAAACATCCCATGCTCATGGATTGGAAGAATTTATATTGTAAAAATTGCTATACTGCCCAAAGCAATTTACAGATTCAATGTTATTCCTGTCAATCTACTAATGTCATTCTTCACAGAATTAAAAAAACTGTTCTAAAATGCATATGAAACCAAAAAATAGCCCAAGTAGCCAAAGCAATCCTAAGCAAAAAGAACAAAGCTGGAGGCATCACATCTGATTTTAAACCATATTATAAAGCTACAGAAACCAAAACAGCTTGGTGCAGGTATAAAATCAGACACATAGACCAGTGGAACAGAATAAAACTCAGAAATAAAGGCACATACCTACAACCATCTGATCTTTGACACAGTTGACAAAAACGAGCAAAAGGAAAAGGAATTCCTATTCAACAAATTGTACTGGGATAACTGGCTAGCCATATTTAGAATTTTGAAGCTGTACCCCTACATTTCAACATATACAAAAATTAAAATGGCTTAAAGTTGTAAGTGTTAAACCTCAAACTATAAAAATCCCAGAAGAATATTTAGGAAATACTCTTCTTGACATCAGCCTTCACAAGGAATTTTTGGTCAAGTCTCCAAAAGCAATTTCAACAAAACCAAAAATAGATAGGTAGAACCTAATTAAACTACATTGCTTCTGCACAGCAAAAGAAACAGATCTACAGAATTAGAGAAGATATTTGCAAACTACACATCTGACAAAGGCCTAATATCCAGAATCTATAGGAACTTAAACAAATTAACAAGCAAAAAATAACCCCATTAAAAAGTGAGCAAAGGTTATCAACAGACACTTCTCAGAGAAGATGTATATGTGACCAACAAAGCATACAAAAAAATATTCAGCATAACTAATCATCAGAGAAATGCAAATCAAAACCATAATGAGATACCATCTCATGCTAGTCAGACGGCTACTATTAAAAAGTCAAAAAATAAGAGATGCTGGTGAGACTGTGGAGAAAAAGTAATACTTACACATGGTTAATGGAAATATGAATTAGTTCTTTCACTGTGGAAAGCAGTCTGAAGATTCCTCAAAGAACTTAAAACAGTCACCATTTGACGCAACAATCCCATTACTAGATATATATCTAAAAGAAAATAAATTATTCTACCAAAAAGACACATGCACTCATATGCTTATTTCTACACTATTCACAATAGCAAGGACATGAAATCAACCCAGGCACCTGTCAATGATAGATTAGATAAAGGACATGTGGTAAATACACACTATGAACTACCATGTTGCCATGAAAAAGAATAATATCATGTTCTTTTCAGCAATGTAGATGGAGCTGGGGGCCATAAATCATAAGCAAATTAATGCAGAAACAGAAAACCAAATGCTACATGTTCTTACTTGTAAGTAGGAGCTAAGCATTCAGCACATATGACATAAATATGAGAACAATAGACACTATGAACTACGGGAGGGTGGGTTCAAAAACTACCTATTTGGCACTTTGCTTACCACCAGAGTGATGGGATTTGTCCTCCGAACCTCAGGATTATGCAATATTCTGATGTAACAAATCTGCATATGCAACCCCTTATTTAAAATAAAAGTTGAAATAAAAAGATTTATTAAGGCTTGAATTGTGTTCTAGCATGTGATCTATCCTGGAGAATTTTCAGTGTGTGCTGGAAAAGAATGTTTACTCTTTCGCTTTTTGTAAAAAGTTCTGTATGTGTCTGTTAGATAAGTTTAGTATATAGTGTTAAGTCTATTGTTTCTTAAATTGATGTTGTCCGGATGTTCTGTCTGTTACTGAAAGTGGGGTATTGGAGTCTCCAACTATCATTGTATTGCTGTCAATTTCTCCTTTCAGATTTGTCTACACTTGTTTTCTATGCTTAGGTGTTCTGATGTTGGGTGCATATATATTTATAATCACCATGGCTTCCTATTGAATTGACCCATATATCAGTATGTAATTATCATTATATCTTCTTTGTCTCTACAGAGATCTTTTGAATTAGTCTTCTTTGTGTGATATAAGTATAGCCACTCTTGCTTCCTTTCATTACCATTTGCATGGAATATCTTTTTTCATCCTTCCACTTTCAGCCCATGTGTGTCCTTGAATCTAAAGTGTGTTTCTTAGAGAAATTATTAATAAACACAGTGAAATAACTATTTTTCTCCAAAATTTAAGCATAAATTGTATATCAATAATTTTTGGAATTAGAAATTAGTTTCAACTTTTTATTAAAAGATTTGGATGTGGTAACATTTATATTTTTATTGGAAATTAATAAGCTTTCAAGTACTTAACATATTTTAAAAAGTAAATTTCAGTAATTCTTATTGTTTCTCTCAGTCTGAATTATGAAGTTGTGGTAAGTTACATAATTACTCTTGAGGTGTATTGGCTGTTTTAAATACACAAATAACTTCCTATAATCCTTTGTTGGTAGTAGAGAGATAGATAGGCCATACACAGAGATATGCTAGACATAAGTAAATAAAGGATAATGTGACATGAAGGTGTCAAATTGCATCCCAGCTGCCAACATGTTGATCCCAGTAATATATTACCACTTTAGGTTAAAATACAAAATGCCTCTGATACTCTCAACTGTATCAAACTACTCTTAGCCAATGGTGTTAACTAGAATGAGTGTCTCAATACATGTATTTGTTTACTCTTAAATTGCCATCAAAGTGGGGAGAGGATAGGATCTAGAGGGAGGCATTCAGATAATAAGAAAGGCATTACATCTCTACTGAAGTAGGAAAAAGAACAGGTGAATACAAGGTTCACCAAGGGAGGACACTGAAAGTAAAGTTTTGCATTTTGGCTAAAAGTCTGTGTGTGTTGATTATGTGGGGGATGTGGTAGAAGGTGGAATAAAGTTATACTCTGCCAGGTTTTGTAATCAGGGTGATGCTGGCCTCATAGAATAAGTTATGGAGGAGTCTCTCCTTTTCAATTTTTTGGAATAGTTTCAGTAGGAATAATACCAGCTCTTTATTGTACCTCTGGTAGAATTCAGCTCTGAATCCATCTGGTCCTGGGCTTTTTTTGGCTGGTAAGCTATTGATTGCTGCCTTGATTTCAGAACTTGTTATTGGTCTATTCAGGGATGGGGTTCAATTCCTTCCTGGTTCAGTGTTGGGAAGGTTTATATGTCCATAAATTTATCTATTTCTTCTAGATTATTTTAGTAGAAGTATTCATAATACTCTCTGATGGTTGTTTGTATTTCTATGGGGTCAGTGGTGATACCTCTTTTGTCACTTCTGATTCTGTTTATTTGAATCTTCTCTCTTTATTAGTTTAGCTAGCAGTCTATCTATTTTATTAATTTTTTTCAAAAAATCATCTCCTGGATTTGTTGATTTTTAAAGGTTTTTTTTTGTGTGTCTCTATCTCCTTCAATTTATCTCTGATATTGGTTATTTCTTGTCTTCTGCTCCCCACTTTGGGATTTGTTTACTCTTGTTTCTCTGGTTCCTTTACTTGTGATGTTAGGTTGTTAACTTGAGATTTTTCTAGCATTTTGATGTGGGCATTTAGTGCTATAAATTTCCCTCTTAGTACTGCCTTAGCTGCATTCCAGAGATTCTGGTATGTTATATCTTTGTTCTCATTAGTTTTGAAGAACTTACTGATTTCTTCCTTAATTTTGTTTTTCATCCAAAAGTTATTCAAGAGCAGGCTGTTGAATTTCCATGTAGTTGTATGGTTATGAGCAATTTTCTTAATCTTGATTTCTAATTTGATTGCACTGTGGTCTGAGAGACTGTTATAATTTCAGTTCTTTTGCATTTGCTGAGGAGTGCATTACTTCTGATTATGTGATTAATTTTAGTGTAAGTGCCATGTGGCAAGGAGAAGAACGTATATTCTGTTGTTTTTGGGTGGAGAGTTCCATAGATATATATTTTATTATTCTCAAACTGCTCTAAACATGCTACCTGAGACTGAGTAATTTATAAACAAAGGAGGTTTAATTGACTTACAGTTCTGCATGTCTGGGAAGGCCTCAGGAAACTTACAATCAAGGCAGAAAATAAAGGAAAAGGAAGAATTTTCTTCACATTGAAGCAGGAGAGGGAAGAGTGAGCAAAGAAGAAACTCACCAAACACTTACAAAACTATCAGATCTCATGAAAACTCACTCACTATCATGAGAACACCATGGGGAAAACTACCCCCATGATCCAATCAATGCCCACCAGGTTCTTCATTCAACACCTGGGGATTATAATGCAAAATGAGATTTGGTTGGAGACACAAAGCCAAACAATATGATCTATCAAGTCCACTTGATCCAAAGCTGAGTTCAGGTCCTAAATGTCTTTGTTTATTGTCAGTGGGGTGTTAAGTCTTCCACTATTATTTTGTGGTAGTCTATGTCTCTTGGAATATTTCTAAGAACTTGCTTTATGAATTTGGGTGTTCCTGTGTTGGGTGTGTATATATTTAGGTTAGTTAGCTTTTTTTATTGAATTGAACCCTTTACCATTATGTAATGCCTTTCTTTGTCTTTTTTGATCTTTGTTGGTTTAAAGTGTTTTGTCAAAAACTAGGACTGTAACCCTTGCTTTTTGCTGTTTTTCTTTTGTTCTGGAAATATTCTTCCATCCGTTTATTTTGAGCCTAAGTTTGTCCTAGCATGTGACATGGATCTTTCAAAGACAACATACCATTGGGTGTTGGTTCTTTATTCAGCTTCTAATTCTGTGTCTTTTATTTGTGACATTTAGCTAATTTACATTTAAGGTTAATATTGTTGTGTGTGGATTTAATCTTGTCATTGGGTTATTTTACAGACTGTGTGGTTGCTTTATAGTGTCACATGTTTGTGTACCCCAGTGTATTTTTGTAGTGACTGGTAATGGTTTTTCCTTTCCATAGTTAATGCTTCCTTCAGGAGCTCTTGTAATGTAGGTCTGATAGTAACAAATTCCTTCAGCATTTGCTGTCTGAAAGGGATCTTATTACTTCATTTATGAAGTTTAGTTGGTAGATATAAAATTCTGGGTTGTAAATTCTTTTTTTTAAAGTATGTTTAATATTAGTCCTTAATCTCTTCTGGATTGTAGGGTTTTCACTTAAAGGGCCACACTGAGTCTGATGCGCTTCCCTTTTTATCTGTCTTGGCTTTTTTCTCTGACTGTCCTTATCATTTTTTCTTCCATTTTGACCTTAGGGAATCTGATGATTATGTGTCTTGGGGATGATCTTGTGGAGTATCTTACCGGGGTTCTCTGTATTTTCTGGATTTGAATTTTGGCCTGTCTAGCTAGGTTGAGGAGGTTCTCCTGGTTGATGTATAGAAATATGTTTTCCAAATTTGTTCAACTCTTCCCATTTCTTTTATGTACCCCAATCAGTTGTAGATTCAATCTCTTTAAATAATCCCATATTTCTTATAGGTTTTATTTATTCCTTTTCATTTTTTTTCTCTATTCTTATCTTCCTGTCTTATTTCAGAAATACAATCTTCAAGCTCTGATATTCTTTCCTTTGCTTGGTCTGTTCTGCTATTAATATTTGTGATTACATTATAAAGTTCTTATAGTGTGTTTTTCAGCTCTATCAGGTAGATTATGCTCCTCTTTCTACTAGCTATTTTGGTTGTTAGCTCCTGCATTGTTTTATCATTTTTTTTTTTAAGCTTCTTTGCACTGGGTTACAATATGCTTCTTTAGCTCAGCAAAGTTTTTCCTTATCCACATTCTGATGCCTACTTCTGTCTGTTTAGCCATCTCAGCCTCAGCCCATTTCTGAACCCTTGTTGGAGAGGTGTTTTAGTCATTTGGAGGAAAGGTAGCACTCTAGTTTTTCATTTTCTGCATTTTTGCTCTGATTCTTTCTCATATTTTGGGGCTTATCTACCTTCGATCTTTGAGATTGCTGACCTTTGGGTGGGGTTTTTGTGTTTGTTCTTATTGTTGTTTGTTTGTTTTTCTTTTAACAATAGTCTAGCCACTCTTCTGTAGGGCTGCTGTCTTTTTCGGAGAGTCCCCTCCAGACCCTAGTCACCTCAGTTTTTCCTGTTACCTGGAGATATCAGCAATGAAGGCTGTGAAACAGCAAAGTTGTCAGCCTGCCCCTTCCTCTAGAAGCTCTGTCCCATAAGGAGATTCATCTATTGATGACCTGAATATATATGTAGGAGGTAGCTGGAGATCCCAGTTGGAAGGTCTCATCTAGTCTGGAGGGACAGCATTAGGGATTTGCTTAAAGGAGCAGTCTGGCTGCATTTTGGTAGAGCAGTTGTGTAGTGTTGAGGATCCCTTCAGCTTCTGATCAGTTTGGGCTCTCCAAGGCCCACATGATAGACTGATTGAGGTGCTGAAAAAGCAAAGGAGGTGGCCTGTCCTCTACTCCCTGGAAGCAGCCTGGCCATGCCTTGACAAAGCAGCTGTGCCGTGCTAGGTTACTGCATTTGCCCTGGTTGGCTTGGACTCTCCAAAACTCACAGGCTAGAATGGCTGAGTGATCCCAACAACCAAGGTTGGAGCCTGCCCCCCCACCTGGGAGCTCCATTCAGGGAGATATCAGAACTCCATCCACAGAATATGGGCAGATGGGGTAGCTGAAGGCTATGGCTGGGAGATCCCACCCAGTAAGGAAGAATGGATTGGGGATCACTCAAAGAAGCAGTCTAGTCATGTTCTGGCAAAGTAGCTGTGCTGTGTTGGGGGAACCCTTCCTCATCTGGACCATTTGGACTGGAATGGCTGAGTTGACTAACCAGTAGAGATGGCAGCCTGCCTCTGCTTCCAGGCACTCTGTCCCTTCTCAGGCAGGCTCCACCATGTTGACAGTGGCTGGTTGGAATTCCAAGCCAGTGGATCTTACCTAGTGAGGTGCAGTAGAAGTGGGGCCCACAGACTGATGCTGCTTGGCCTTCTGGATTCAGTCTCTTTCCTAGGGGCATGTGTGGATCTCCCACCTTGCCAGGGATCCTGGGGCTGGAGTATGTAAAGCCCCTGACTCTCTGTGCATACCTAAGAAGCTGATCTACTGAGATTCCACAGCTCTATGTGGTACCAGCACCATGCAGCTCTGTTTTGATACCAGCACCATGCTGTTTTGATTTCTGTAGGCTTGTAGTATAGTTTGAAGTCAGGTAGCATGATGCCTCCAGCTTTGTTCTTTTTGCTTAGGATTGTCTTGGGTATGTGGGCTCTCTTTTGGTTCCATATGAAGTTTAAGCATGGAATTCCATATGAGCATGGAATGTTTTCCCATACGTTTGTGTCCTCTCTTACTTCCTTGAGCAGTGGTTAGTAGTTCTCCTTGAAGAGGTCCTTTACATCCTTTGTTAGTTGTATTCCTAGGTATTTTATTCTCTTTGTAGCATGTGTGAATGGGAGTTCGCTCTTGATTTGGCTCTCTTTAAGTCTGTTATTGGTGTATAGGAATGTTCGTGATTTCTGCACATTGATTTTGTATCCTGAGACCTTGCTGAAGTTGCTTATCAGTTTCAGGAGATTTTGGGCTGAGATGATGTGGTCTTCTAAATATACAATCATGTCATCTGCTAATAGAGACAATTTGACTTTCTCCTTTCCTAATTGAATACCCTTTATTTCTTTTTCTTGCCTGATTGCTCTGGCTAGAACTACCAATACTATATAGAATAGGAGTGATGAGAGAGGGCATCCTTGTCTAGTGCCAGATTTCAAAGGGAATGCTTCCAGTTTTTGCCCATTCCCTAGTATGATATTGGCAGTGGGTTTGTCATAAATAGCTTTTATTATTTTGAGATATGTTCCATGGATATCTAGTTTATTGAGGGTCTTTAGCAAAAAGTGCTGTTGAATTTTGTCAAAGGCCTTCTCTGCATCTATTGATAGTCATGTGGTTTTTGTCTTTGGTTCTGTTTATGTGATGGATTACGTTTATAGAGTTGTGTATGTTGAACCAGGCTTGCATCCCAGGACGAAGCCTACTTGATTGTGATGGATAAGCTTTTTGATGTGCTGTTTCAATTGGTTTGCCAGTATTTTATTGAAGATTTTTGCATCTATGTTCATCATGGATATTGGCCTGAAGTTTTTGTTTTTTTTGAGTCTCTGCCAGGTTTTGATATCAGGATGATGTTGGTCTTATAAAATAATTTGGGAAGGATTCCCTCTTTTTGGATTGTTTGGAATAGTTTCAGAAGGAATAGTACCAGCTCCTTTTTATATATCTGGTAGAATTTGTCTGTGAATCCATCTGGAACTGGGCTTTTTTTGGTTGGTAGGCTATTAATTGCTGCCTCAACTTCAGCCCTTGTTATTGGTCTATTCAGGGTTTTGACTTCTTCCTTGTTTAGGCTTGGGAGAGTCAAGTGTCCAGGAATTTTATCCATTATTTATAGGTTTACTGGTTTATGTGTATAGAGTTGTTTGTTGTAATCTCTGATGGTGCTTTGTATTTCTGTGGAATTGGTGGTGATGTCCCCTTTATTGTTTTTTATTGCATCTATTTGATTCTTCTCTCTTTTGTTTTGTATTAATCTGGCTTGTGGACTGTCTATTTTGTTGATCTTTTCAAAAAACCAGCTCCTGGATGTATTGATTTTTTTGAAGGGTTTTTTTATGTCTTCATTTCCTTCAGTTCTGCTCTGACCTTAGTTATTTCTTGTCTTCTCCTAGGTTTTGAGTTTTTTTCATCTTGCTGCTCTAGCTTTTTCAATTTTGATGACAGGATGTCATTTTTAGATCTTTCCTTGCTTCTCATGTGGGCATTAATTGCTATAAATTTCCCTCTAGACACCGCTTTAAATGTGTCCCAGAGATTCTGGTATGCTGTGTCTTCATTCTCGTTGGTTTCAAAGAACATCTTTATTTCTGCATTAATTTCATTGTTTATCCAGTCAATATTCAAGAGCCAGTTGTTCAGTTTCCATGAAGCTGTGGGCTTCTGAGTTAGTTTCTGAATCCTGAGTTCTAATTTGTTTGCACTGTGGTCTGAGAAACTGTTCATTATGATTTCTGTTCTTTTGCATTTGCTGATTAGTGATTTACTTACAATTATGTGGTCAGTTTTAGAGTAGGTGTGATGTGGTGCTGAGAAGAATATATATTCTGTGATTTTGGGGTGGAGAGTTCTGTAGATATCTGCTAGGTTTGCTTAGTCCAGGTCTGAGTTCAAGTCCTGGATATCCTTGTTAATTTTCTGTCTCATTGATGTGTCTAATATTGACAGTGGAGTGTTAAAGTCTCCCACTCTTTTTGTGTGGGAGTCTAAGTCTCTTTGTAGGTCATTAAGAACTTGCTTTATGTATCTGGGTAGTATAGTTAGCTCTTCTTGTTGCATTGATCCTTTTACCATTATGTACTGCCCTTCTTTGACTCTCTTTTCATCTTTGTTGGTTTAAAGTGTATTTTATCAGAGAGTAGGACTGCAACTCCTGCTTTTTTTTGCTCTCCATTTGCTTGGTAAATCTTCCTCCATCCCTTTATTTTGAGCTTATGTGTGTCCTTGCATGTGAGATGGGTTTCCTGAATACAGAACACTGTTGGGTTTTGACTTTTCATCCAATTTGCCAATCTGTGTCTTTTGATTGGAACATTTAGCTCATTTACATTTAAGGTTAATATTGTTATGTGTGAATTTGATCCTGCCATTTTGATGCTAGTTGGTTGTTTTTCCTGTTAGTTGATGCAGTTTTTTCATTTTGTTGGCGGTCTTTACCATTTGGTATGTTTTTGGAGTGGCTGGTACTGGTTGTTCCTTTCTATGTTTAGTGCTTCTTTCAGAAGCTTTTGGAAGACAGGCCTGGTGGTGATGAAATCTCTGAGTAATTGCTTGTTCATAAAGGATTTTATTTGTCCTTCACTTATGAAGCTTACTTTGGCTAGATATGAAATTCTATTGGCCCCCACTCTCTTCTGGCTTGTAGGGTTTCTGCTGAGAGATCTGCTGTGAGTCTGATGGGCTTCCCTTTGTTAGTAACCCTACCCTTCTCTCTGGCTATCCTTTGCATTTTGTCCTTGATTTCAACCCTGGTAAATCTGATGATTATGTGCCTTGGGGTTGCACTTCTTGAGGATTATCTCTGTGGTGTTCTCTGTATTTCCTGTACTTGAATGTTGGTGTGACTTGCTAGGTTGGGGGAAGTTCTCCTGGATAATATCCAGAAGAGTATTTTCCAGCTTGCATTCATTCTGTCTGTCACATTCAGGTACAACTATCAAATGTAGATTAGGTCTTTTCACATAATCCCATATTTCTTAGAGGCTTTGTTCACTTCTTTTCACTCTTTTTTCTCTAATCCTACCTTCTCATTTGATTTCATTGGGTTGCTCTTCAGTCTCTGATATCCTTTCTTCTGCTTGGTTGATTTGGCTATTAAAACTTGTATATGCTTTGCAAAGTTCTCATGTTGTGTTTTTCGACTCCATCAAGTCATTTATATTCTTCTTTAAGCTGTTTATTCTCATTAATGTTTCATCAGACCTTTTTCCAAGGTTCTTAGTTTCTTTCACTGGGTTAGAACATGTTCTTTTAGCTCAGAGAAGTTTGTTATTACCCACCTACTGAAGCCTGTTTCTGTCAATTCATCAGACTAATTCTCCATCCAGCATTGTTCCCTTCCTGGTGAGGAGCTGTGATCCCTTGGAGGAAGAGAGATGTTCTGGTTTTTGGTGTTTTAATCTTTTTTGCACTGGTTTCTTCCCATCTTTGTGGATTTATCTACCTGTGGTCTGTGTAGTTGGTGACTTTTGTGTGGAGTCTCTGAGGGGATGTCCTTTTTGTTGATGTTGAAGTTAATTCTTGCTGTTTTTTAGTTTTCCTTCTATCAGTCAGGCCCCTCTGCTGTAGGACTGCTGGAGGTCCACTCTAGACCCTGCTTGCCTAGGGATCACCTGCAGCAGCTGCAGAACAGTAAGCGTTGTTGCTGGTTTCTTATTCTGTTATCTTCATCCCAGAAGGGTACCCACCAGATGTCAGCCTGAGCTCTCCTTTATGAGGCATCTCTTTGGATATACGGGGGTTTGGGAGCAGCTTGAGGAGACGGTCTTTCTCTTATAGGAGCTCAAGTGCTGAGCTGGGAATTCCGTTGTTCCATTCAGAGCTGCTGGGTAGGTATGTTTAAGTCTGCTGCAGCACTACTCATAACTTCCTTTTTCCCTAGGTGCTCTTTCCTGGGAAGGTGGGGCTCTGTTTATAAGTTCCTGATATGCTGCTGCCTTTTTTCAGAGATGCCCTGCCCAGCAAGGAAGTAGTGTAATCACAGTCTGCCAGCAGAGGTGTTCTGAGCTGCCGTGGGCTCTGTCCAGCTGCTGTGTGAATTTCCCTGCTGTTTTGTTTACAGAGGTACATTAGAACTGCCTCAGTAATGGCAGACTGACTTGGTGTTGGTGGACTGCCTCAGTAGTGGTGGACTGCTTCAGTAATGGCTGACCCCATTCCCCACGCTGAGCTGTACTGTCCCATGTCCAGCTGTGCTTGCTGTGAAACTCTCAATCCAGAGCATTTCAGATTGCTGGTCTTTGTGACGGTGGGACCCGCTCAGCCAGCTCACTTGGCTCCCTGTTTCAGCTCCCCTTTTTTCAGATCACTTGGCTCCCTGTTTCAGTTGAATGGGTGACTCTGTCTCCCAGGCATTCCAGGCGCCAGTTCAAATGGCCAGCCAGATTTGTATGAGATTTTGTGTAGAGACCTGTGGTTCTGGATGAAATAGCCATGTTGGAAACTTGTGACACTTTTCCACCTGGGAATCTCCCGGTCTGTGGGCAGTAAAAACTCGTTTGGAAATGCGGTGTTCACTCACCTTCTGCATTGTTCTCACTGGCACTGCACTCCAGAACTGTTCCTATTAGGCCATCTTGAAGCTCTGTGGCATGAAATTTATGAAAAAGTATTTGACTTAGATTTCTAGGATATCTGAAAGTCTGAGAAAAATAAATGGTCACATCTAAAACATCAATTAATTTATTGTTTGGTCATTTAACAATTTGATATAATAATTTTCTTTTGGTTTAGACCTTCATAATCTTGGACCAAATCAGTATGCCTAGGCTAAACCATTTTGTATTTGTGAAACAGGCTATGATATCTGTATTATGTTTATTTCATAAATTTATTTTATTTTATTTTAAAATAACATATTTTTAATTACTGTGAGCATGTAATAGGTGCATATATGCATGGGATATATATATTCTGATAAAGGCTTATCATGTATAAGTATAATAATCACATTAGGGTAATTGGGCTATACATCATCTCAAGCATTTATCATTTCTTTGTGTTAGGGACATTCCAATTCCACTTTTTTAGTTATTTTAAAAATATAATAATTATTGTTGACTATAGTCACCTTGTTGTGCTATCAAACACTAGATCTTATTCATTCTATTTAACTATATTTTTGGACCCATTAATAGTTCCCACGTTTTTTTTCTTCTCCCTCCCTCTTCTCTTCCCAGCCATTGGTAAGCATCATTCTAGCCTCTATCTGCCTGAGATCAATTGTTTCAATTTTTATCTTTCACAAAACAGTGAGAACGTGAGAAATTTGTCTTTCTTTGCCTCATTTATTTTACTTAACATCATGTTCTCCAGTTCTATCACATTGTTGCAAATGACAGGATTATATTTTATTTAATGGCTGAATCTAATGCCACAACTGGACTTTCCCAAGATTGCAGTCTTTGTGGCCACACTGCCTTTCAAATTTATTCAAGACACCAGAGCTCTTTAGTTAGTTGGTGTTGGGCATCAGAACTTGGGTTCCTGCTGCTGTGACAGAGGAGTCCCTTTAGCTGGGGCTACTTTAAATGTTCCCTTGGTGGGCACCAACAGAATTCTTCCCTGTGTTGTATTCTTCTGTGACAAGGCTATACTGAGTTCCAATGCAAAGTCCCAGGATTACTTCACTCTCCTTCCCCTATGCACACAGATTCTCTCTTCATGCAGTGTGGTGCTGCCGGGGGATATGGGAAAAGTGGTATAGGTAATGCAAGGCTTTCTTTCCTACCCTTTTCAGTGCCTCTTTCCTTGATATAATGTTAAAACCAGGTACTGTGATAACTGATTTTTTGTTCTTATGAAGATTTTTGTGTGTGTGTGGATAGTTGTTCAATACAGTGTTCCTGTCGGGGGACACCTGTTGGAGGGTTCTATTCAGCCATCTTGCATCACCCCCCAGCTAAAAAAAAATGAAGTAAGTTATCTTCTTTCCACACTGGCAACATAGTTTGGTGTATGTCAATGGCTCTTATTCTTTTAAATCCAAAATATTTAAAAAATACTCAACTATGTTGGGAAAAACTGCTACTTTGTGCAGTAGCTTGAGTATGTGCCGTAAAAAGTTTATCTCTAGTGCTACTATACCTATAAGATGTTATGGAGTCAATTCAATCATAATAGTTCTATTGATATCATAATTGCTCTGAAGGCCCATTACAATGTAAATATGCAAGTGCTTCTGATAAGCTGTGCTGTTAAATTAAGCTACCTCAAACAAACTAAGTGTAATAATGCGGATGTATCAAGCTGCTGAAGAAGTGATGTTGAAGACACTGCCTTCCTTCTTAGCTAAATGAGTAGAGAATAAGGAAGCAAACTGTTTGCATTTAAGTTTAAGAATTAAGGTAGAATCACAAAACTAGAAGGGCCAAAATAGTCATTTAGCTCATCCCTTTTACTTTTGAGAAGACAGGAAGAGACACAGATAGGTTAAATGACTTATTTGAGGTTTCATAGCTAATGGCATAACCAGAACTAGAATTTGAGGCTTGACTTCTGTTCAGAATTTCTTACATTAGATAGTTCCCATTTGTCCATAAAGTAACTCCAAGTAAACGTACTTGTTCTAAAATACGTGATTTTTCCCTCCATTTTGGGGAAAGTCTTGTTCCCTGTCCTATTATAAAATTTTAATCATTGTATCAGTCTGTTCTAACATTGCTATGAAGAAATATCTTAAACTGGGTAATTTATAAAGAAAAGAGGTTTAATTGGCTCATGGTTCTGCAGGCCATATAGGAAGCATGGCTAGCAAGGCCTCAGGAAACTTACAATCATGGTGGAAGGAAGGTGAAGAGGAAGGGGGTGTGTCTTACATGGCGAGAGCAAGAGGAAGAAAGAGTGGGGAGAGGTGCCACACACTTTTTTTAGCAACAAGATCTTGTGAGAACTCACTCACTATCAAGAGAACAGCAAGGTGGAAATAGGCCCCAATGATACACCTACTTCCCACCAAGCCCCGCCTCAACACTGGGGATTCAGTTTGAGATTTGGGTGAGGACACAAATCCAAACCATATCAATTACCATGTACCTTGTTCTTCAAATGAGAGTGAAGTGTTAACTAGTTTTTTGTCAAAACTAACCCAAGTGAACAGTAGAATGCTCTTCTCATATAAATAAAAATATTTTGGAGGGATAGAAGGAAATGACTTCTGAAACAGGGTTGGACTATTCCTCTTCCAGAAAGATAATCAGGTGACTGCCTGGGAACATGTTCTTTCTGACCATTGCAAGATAGAGACCAGGAAAGCTTGGGGCAGCAGATTAGTGAGGTCAGCAGAGGCCTGCTAGCCTGGATGTGTAACTGATCTTGATATTTGGGGGTAGTCTGCTTGTTGGTCCTAGATCGGCTTTGCACTGAAAGAGCTAAAGAGTTTGAAATGTTAAATTTTATTTTGTAGAGCATTATACATTTTATTGAAAATATCCTTTGGAAACTTTTGATATAAGTGTCATTGCTCATGTCTCCTTTCCATAAAATTAAGTGTATGTAAAAGGAAGCAACTCCAGGAGAAGGCAGAACATCTAAATTTAGTCATTTATTAATTAAATATCTATACTTTGAAATGGGGTCATGCTGTGTTTCCCAGGCTGGAGTGTAGTGGCATGATGATAGCTCACTGCAGCCTCAGACTCCTGGGTTCAAGCATTCCTCCAGTTCCAGCCTTCTAGGTAGCTGGCAATTTGGTGATTCTTCATTAGTAATTTTAACTAGTGATCCTTTAGAGATGGCTGTTAAGCAACCATTGACAATTATTTGAAAAGTTACAGTTATGTGTACTTTGTAGGAGAATCCTGGAGTGCCTTGAGAGGACAAAACCACAGTTGGCTTCCTTCACAAAGTGGCACTTGAGCTAACCTTAAACGGAGAAAGTACTAGGAAGTAAAGAGGCACAGAATAGAGGAAGACCTTTCTGGCAAAGGGCAAAGATCTCAAAGTATAAAGGAGTATGGCTTATATAAGAAATAGAAAGTTATTAAAGCTGGGAAGTAGAAAAAAGAACAGAAAAAGAACAGGAATGGCCAGAAAAGAGGCTCATGAGAGTGAAGATCAGATGATGCTTAGTAATCAGATATTTAATAAACTGTAGATGTATATGTATTTAAGGCAGTTTGAATTTTAAATAATAAAGTGGAATGACATTATAAATTAAAGGTTTTGTACTTCCAAATATTTCACTGAAGAGAGATTAACTGAGAGAATATTAGTAAAGAATATGTTAATGTGTGAAGTTAATAGGCCTAATAAATTAGTGAATCAGTTGATATTTTATAAATGAATATATTTCAAATTCAAGAAAGATCAGTTATTTTATTTCAAAGCAAATGTAACACATGCCTAACTTATAATGGAGTGAATTAAATAATGAAATAGATGGATTTTAGTTGTCATGGTCCTTTCTCCAAGATGAGACATACTTGTTTTGTTTTCTTTTCTAATTATTCATTATGATTAAATTAGCTTTGTTTAGTCATTCAGCGTTTTCCTCATTTTTCTTCCTCTTGGTTGATTACATTCTGAAAGATTGCAACTTGTGAGTCTGAAAATAATGTTAAAAGTTATTTAACTCTAAATTGGTTGATTCGTTCTTCAAACCTCAGGTTAGTTTGCCATAGGCGCTGCTGGGAAATATATGCTAACTCTGGCTCCTGGGGAAATGATAGGAGATGGTCAAGCAAACATAAGAAGTAAAACTTGTGACTGAAACTTTTCAAAATAATTTTCTGATGAAAAGTCAGCCATTGAAAATAGTTTAGCTCTTTTTTTCTTCCTCTGTCTTAAATCTTTATCTGTTTTAAATTTTTCTTTCTCTATTTTTAATGACATACAATTACTAATATATTTTATTTGTAAACTTAATAATATTAAATAAAAATTTCTGTGTTACCCAGACTTAAGTAGTGATATTATGGTTACTTTTAACAGGTTTTTATTAGACTTTTTTTTTTGAAAAACTATGATAGTCATATGGTAACACATCCCATGTACCAGTGTAAGAGTCTAATTGAATATTTATTACTTTCTATACTTCCTGTATAAATGTATTATTTAGGTATACACATGTTTCTAGTATGGGGTCACATCTCAAACAGGTACATAGATGCAGATGGACTTTGTAGTGAGCTTCAATCAAAGGCTGGGTGCTGTGTTGGGCCCTGCAGTACAGTCAGGAGCTTATCAAAACAGGAATGGTGTTTATGCTCATGAGACTTCTAGTCTGGGTGGAGAGAAAGAAATTTTAATGAATTATTTTAAATACAGTATCAAGCTTACAAGAGCACATGAAGAAAGGGAGCTAGCCTTATTTAATATGGTCCTGAGGGGGGTGAGGGTACCTAGAAAAATCTTCCTTACGTAAACTACATTTAAGCAGAAAGCTGCAGATAATTACAAAAGAAAGGTGGGCTAAGTGGGAGGAGCCCTCGAGGAAAGGCCTTGAAATGGAGGGAGGAGGGATCAGGTCAAGGGACTAAAAGTTCTAGGCAGAGGCCAGTGAATGAGAACACCAAAAGTCAAGTATTGCCACCTCCACCGCTCTACCTGCAGAGAAAGAATCTCTGCAGGTATTAAATTTGTTGTTAAGATTTTCTTGTAGGTCCTTTTTACTTAACAGATTGAGAAAAATAAAAACAAAATCATTGTGTTCACTGCCTTTTCTTCTCTTATGCCAAACTTTGAAGATCATGAAAATTTGTTTGCTTCCAAAGAATCATGAAAATCTGGAATTTAAATTGGGCTGTTTCACAAGAGTGAAATGCAAAAAGCTTTCCAGGAAAAGATGAAAACAGAAGAAATTATACAGGGAGGAGTGGGAATTCTCTTTTTGTGTTTTTTAAAATTGAAGTCAGTGAAGACATCACAAAATATGAACCAGGATTTTCAAAGGTTATACTTTTAGGTATAGATTCTAATTATCCCACAGACTTAAATTAGCAGTAAAAACAGGCAGGCTAAATGGTGTTTGTCTCAGGCCAAATCTGCCATATTGTACCTACAGAATCTACTTTACTTTTAGGCAGGACTATTTTAAAATATGTCAGAAAATAGAATATGTTCTCTTTTAAAAAACTGAAGAAAACTTCATGCTGTGTAAACTTCAATTTATTGTCAGAGAATTGTGATTAAACTTAATTTCCCTTATGCTTCCTGATGTATTACTTCTACAAACTGCTTCCCACAGCCTAGGCAGAGACAGAGGCAATATAGCTTACAGGTTAGAAAAGACTCTGACCATAGATTGCTGGGGGTCCTATCTTGGCTCCTTCAGTAACTGGCTGTGTGCCCTTGGGCAAGCTTCTTGAATCCCTTTCGTTTAAAAAGGATAAATATTATATCTAGGTCATGGAGTCAGTGATGAGGATTAAATGAGATAATATGTAATGCACTTAGAGGATTGCCTGGCATATAGTAAGCAAAAAGTGAACATTAACTGCAAAAAGACCTTAGACTTCCTGTGTCTGCTCAGGTGCATATGCTAGTACAGTGTAACTCTGGTAGGATGAACCAGCAAGGAGAAAGAGGTCCCTCTTACAGCCTTGAGAGGTGACATAAACTTAATAGTGGTCAGATGAAAGGCTGGTAGTGCTGCTATTGCTTCATTTTCTTTAGAAACTAATTAATGCTCCCCTGCTTTGGAATATTTTATGAAATAAAAACATTCAGATGATGCCTTGCTAATTTTACAAACTCAAGTTCAGTGAATGAGGGAATGTGAAACTTCGTTCAGGATTGATTTGTAGAGGAGACTTAACACTTACTTGTTCCTTATTTTCTGTCTTACTGTAGGATATAAGTGTTGATCCCACAAGAGGCTGTGATTTCTTTGAACTTAGGCTTAGATAAAATAACAAAAGGCGAGATATGTTGAGCCTACCTCTACTGAATCCGTCAGCTTTCTCATTTCCTTTTAAAAAATCTTAAAAACATTTAAAAATAGAACCGTGATGTACTATTTGTCATCCCCTCCCTGTTTACTTTCCCCCGTCCTCCTTTTTATGCCTTTCTCAAACCTTTCCTCTGTCCTTGCTCCTTGACTGCCTTCTTAGATCTCTATACTTTCTGATCATCTTAATCTGTGTCCTCCTTTCTCTGAATCCTGCCCATATTTCTTTGTATTGAAGAGAGAAATGGGAAATGTTAGCTTGGGTCAGGAGTAAGGAGAGAGAGAAGGAAAAGAGGAAAATGTACCAAAAGGGAAGAGCTGGTCCTAAAAGATACATTAAACATATCTGGCTTATGCACGGAATCCTCAGCTCTGGCTTTGGCTGTGCATTGCTTGGACATAAACACATTTAATCTTCTATTTGTTTCAGGTGATTTGTGTATTATCATTCACTATTTCTATCTAACTAGGTTATGTATTCTGATTTTTGTCTCTCTCTTTTTCATTTTCTTTTCAGTAAGATCATAGAAGAAAAGGGACAGAATAAGATCCGAAAAAAAGGAAATAAGATCTCTGGAAGAGTCTCTCCCCTGTTTGTGTCCTTATTTTATAGTTTTATACTTATTTAGCTGATGAATTACTACTGCACTCCTAGAGTTCAGACTTGCTCCATCACAGGATCATTTACCTTTCATTCTGGGAGACCATTTACCTGACCTGATTTCCCTGCTTCGCAGTGGTCCTGCTGAGCTTCTGTCTGACTCTGGCTGCTTAGACCTTTGCCACCACACCTCATCCCAGCCTGGCAGTGAAGATCCATCTCACAATGCTGTGACTCAATATCTGGCATCCTCCTGAACTGCAGGCCTTCAGCTCACTTCACTGAACCTTTTTGTGCTAAGATCCCTCCTGAGCCCTGTTGAAAAATGTCGGACAAATTCATGGACTGTGTGTATTAGCATGTTATCAGAGAGGACTAGAATCTAAGTTACCATGCCCCACTGTTGCTAAGCCGTGGCCTCAAGGAGGCCTTAAGCCCCTACTGGTGTCTCAGGGCAAGAGCAGTTCATAAAAAGTTTTCACATCCTGGTAGCCACACAGGTGACTCTCAATGGGCACTCACTTTCTCTGCCAGTCTTTGGTTTTGGTCCCTGCTCTATCAGGAACACCTTTCTAGTCCTGGTCTAATTGTCAGTACCTAATCTACCTGTCTTTGCTGACACTGTGCTGGATCAGTTGTATATGATTTATTTGGCAGAGGACCATGTACACTCTTCTATAACAGGGATTTGCGCATTTGGATCTGATTTTGTACACACTGAACTGGCTACTCCTGTGTTCCCACCATTATTGAAGCTCCATCAGAGAAGGCCCATATTCTCTTTATACTGAATCACTAGCACTTTGTACATCACATGGAACCTTGTAAGTAATCAATCCAGTATTAACATGTTACAAGAACATGCTATCTATGTTGGGAAGACTAATAGAGGAAATTTGGGGCCAGGTGACACAGGTTTTGAGGGGGAGGCAAAGAGCCATATGTGAACTATGTAGTAGTATTCCCAGATGGTGTCATTTAAGGTGCTGTTTCCAGTATCTTTTCCTAAGCTCAGATAATTATTCTTTGAAGGCATTATTTTGTACACATCTGCAAATAACCTGAATGATTGTGGTTTTATTTTTATGTGTGGCATAAGAGGCAATGTGATTGAGTTCCTGAGAATAGGCATTTTTAATCTTACATCTCTAATTTTAAAAATTTCTTCCCTAAAATATCAATTTTGGTTTAAACAGTTTTGGCTTTTATTTATATAAGCTAATATATCTTCTCAAAGTTTCAATCTTGACTTTTCATCATTTTCTCTCTTTATTTTAGCTTGCTTTTAGTATTGTGGGTGAAGAAGTTTCATGTAGAGAGGTCATTTCTTTGTTCCGTTGCCCCAGGTGGGACAGCTGTGTCAGCCAGACCGTTGGCCGGAATCTTGCAGAGGAACATGATGAACACTTGTCAATCTGTTTGTCAGTCTGTGTTTTGAAGCAAATGGCTAGTTTAGAAATCCTTACGGTAAAAGTCAGTGCAAATGCTAATCCCTTATTGCTTTCTCTCTGTTCTACACTGCAAAGAAATGATTTTAAAGACTATTGATTATACATTGGTGCAAGAAAGAAAAGTAGTCACTTAAAATGTAGATTCTAAAAGATGTGCACATTTGTATTACTATTTCTCTTTGAAATATTATAGTTTTTTCCATTCATTCCAAGTAGGAAAAGAACTAGGAATAAACAGATTAATGGATTCTATCATATATCATATAGATATTTGAGACACATGATTGATTAAATGCTACTAACAATATCACTATTGTTTTGAGGAAAAAGTAAGCCAAAAATAAAAACTTATACCAAATAGGGCACGCTAGGAAAAATTAAGATCTAACATATCCACTCACCTAGATTCTAATGTTAATTTTGTTTGTAGTTTGATCTTGGATAAGAATCAATTTTCAATGTTAAATCCAGACAACACTTTGCTTTTTGTATCTTTAAAATGTTTAATCAAACACATGTTAGTAACATTTCTGTTAATTGTCTCTGAATATACTGAAAAATTGCTGTGAGTACAGAATTGTTTTAAGTAGGGTTGGAGGCCTGCAGAGCAGATTGTGAATTTTGCAATTGCATTTGAGAGCCGGCTTAACCTAGCCTATAACTATTTTCTTGGCTTTTATTCATGTAATGGATATGGGTGGTTTCTGTGAGCACCAGATTGAAATGAATATTGAAGTTTGTATTTCTTTACTTGAGATGGCTGACTTTTCTAGTTAGGCCTAAAACACAGAGCTCTTTATGGACAAAAATAATCAGAACATTTTCCAAAAAGTGTATTTCAAGCCCTTCATCATATAAACAATAGAATGAATGTTGAGAACTGCTCCTTGAAAAAGTGATTCTTAGAGTTTTGATGTGAATTTCTCACATATAGAAATGTGGCATAATTGCTTTTCCATCCTCCTCTCCTCCTCTGTCCTATATACGTCCTTTCCTTCTCTGCCTTTGGTGAAGTTCAGCAACTACAATGAAAATGTAAAAAGTAAAATTTAAACTTTGTTTTCCTTAGTTTACATTAATTTATTTTCTAAGTAACTATATGGTATATGAATTCCAGTGTAAGTACCAAGTACCAATTTGTATCCTATAAAATCAGTGTGATATGTACACGTACGTCCAACATACATATTTAAAATGTTTATTCATATAAAAAAAGACTATTTTTAGAGCAGTTTTAAGTTCACATCAACATTGAGGAGAAAGCACAGAGTTCCTGCGTACGTCTGCCTCCATGCTAGCACGATCCCCTTCACCATCAACATCTCACACCAGAATAAATTATCACCCAAAATGCATTATTTATATTGGTTCACTCTTGACATTGTAATTCTACAGTTTAGACAAATGTATAATGACATGTATTCAGTATTATAATGTCATATTAGAATAATTTCACTGCTCTGCAAATCCCCTGAAATGTATATTTTTAATAATTCTATAGTATTCCATGGTGTGTGTGTGTGTGTGTGTGTGTGCATTAGCTGTATCCCTATTCTTTGATATATGAATCATTTTCAACATTTTAAAAAATTATAACTTTAAAAAATGTCAAAAATAATCCATATGTTAAAGAATAGGGATGTGGCTAACACTCACTGGAGAAGGGAATTTTTTCTTTGTTTTTGGATAATATCTCTAAGTCGCAGTGTGCATGGAAGAACTGGATTGGAGCATAGAAGAAATGTTATACTTGTTTCTTTCATCCAATAAGCATTTGCTGAATACCATCTGTGCCTAGTCACTAAGGTTATATATGTAAATAAAGTACAGTTCCAGGTAATTCTAAAAGATTTCAAGGTTGGAGAACCACTGATGCATATGTGACAGCCATTGTATGGCTCACTTTCAACAGCAAAGAAACAATTTCACAGAAAAATTAGAACAAGACAATTTAAGTATTTAACAAAGTCATTAAAATAACACAAAAGTAGAATACCATTTGTATCTTCATTCATCCAGCTTTCTCCAACTCTTTTTCTGTACTTACATGAGTTGTGATATAAACTTATTATGCTTTGGTTTCCTTATTGTACCTTCCTCATAGCCTTGTTATAGTGAGTAAAAGAGTGAATAAACATAAATCCTTAGAATTGTACCTGGCACATAGTAAGGTTCAAAATATCCCAAATTTGTTTTCTGTAAACTCCCACCCTCCCCACTTTCTCCCACCAGTTTTCTTAGCTCTTGAATTTCCGATGCTTCATCTCTCACTTTCTTAACTGATTCTAGTTTTTGTTTTGTTTTCTTTTCCTGCCAGCTGCTGTATGTTCTGTCCGGTATAAATCTTTCAAGACCCACTGGCCTCTCTCAGGCTTCTAGCTTTCATAGTTAGCCTCCTTTAAACCACAAAAGGCTTAAGACTTTTTCCCTTTAAATGGAGAATCTAAGAAAGCATATAAAGCATATTTTGTTTGTGTGTGTGTGTGTGTGTGTGTGTGTGTGTGTGTGTGTGTGTGGTCTTTTTTTTTTTTTTGAGACTGAGTCTTGCTCTGTCACCCAGGCTGGAGTGCAGTGGTTCAGTCACAGCTCACTGCAACCTCAAATTCCTGGGTTCAAGTAATCCTCCTGTATCACCAACTAAGTAGGAGTACAGATGTGTGCCACCATGTCTGGCTAATTTTTAAATTGTTTTTCTAGAGATGGAGTCTCACCAGCCCAGGCTGGTCTTGAACTTCTGGCTTCAAGAGATCTTCCTGCCTCAACTTTCCAAAGTGCCGGGATACAGGCATGAGCCACCAACACCTGGCCCAAAGATTTTAATTGAAACATTTCTCTTTTGCCTAAAATTATATCAAAAGAATCTTTGAAAATGAGTACTTCACCCAATTAGATTCCTTTCTCTGATAGTGTTTCTGATGGCTCACATACTCTATGAATGTCCTTAAAGCCCCACTCCCACCATGTTGTTCAATTTTAATGTCTCTTTGACATGAACCCATACCGATGTTGACATTGATGTTTGGTCAATAATAATGATGATAATTATTATTAATATTTATTGCATGAGTATTATATGTAATACACTAAGACTTTTACATGCGCTAAACATGCAAGAAACACCACACCATTCTAACCCCCTTTTAAAGATTTCATTTAATCCTTACAAGTCTTCAGTGAGATAGGTCCTTCTGTGACCCAGTTTGGTGAAAGAAGTCAGGTATCTTACAAGCTTACCCAGCAAGTGAGCAAAAGACCTTAGTCTAGATTTGAGCTCCCACCCAACCAATCTTGACTACGTCTCACTCTTCCTATAACTATCCTGCTTTCTGCTAAGTGTATTCATAATAATTGAAAGTATAGTATGTTTCGTATAATTACCAGACCACCCTATTCAGCAGGCATATTGTTGTTCCTGTTTTATAGGTGAGGAAAAACGAGTCTTGGAGAGACTGCTTTGACCAGCTTTGTCAAACGAGTAAGTGACAGAACCCACATTAAAACACAGATATTCATAATATGAGCTTAGCTCCTGTATATTTAGCCAGTATGATAAATAAATCTCTTCCTTTTCTTCAAAGCTAAACTTCTCCAATTATTTCAGCTCCATCTGCTTTCCTGGATTCTCAACCTCTGCTTCTCTCCTTAAAGTTGTCGTTTCTTCAGACACCTGTCCAAAGCTCCCTCCTATGGCTCATAGCTATCTATGTACCCATTCTTTCTGTATCTTCAACTGTACTCACATCTTGCTCTTGTGCTCAGACCCATATACCATATACATCTACATCTCACTGGGCTATTTGCATCTCACATACAGAATATCTCACATAAAGTCATCTGCTCAGAAACCTGCTGCAGCTTCAGGTTTTCTCCGTCTCAGTGATTCATACCACTTTCCTCACAGTTGCCTAATCCAGAAGCTGGAAGATCATCTTTAAGACTTTGTTCTCTTTTATCACCCAAATCCACTTGTTATGAACCTCAAATTTATACTCACAAATCCATCTAATGTTCTCCATTTCCACTCCAGTATCTTTGTTTGTGCTACCACCATCTCTTGATTGGATTACTGCAATAGCCTTCTAACTAGTCTCCTAACTCTAATCTTGTCCCAATCTAATATATTCATTGAGTCACCAACAGTGACTTAATATATGCAAACATAATTATCAAATAATCAAATAACTAATGGTTTGTAGGGCCCACCATCATGATGCTGTCACTTACCTTTTCTTACTTATCTCTCATCCCTTTCCCATCCTACAAATAATGGGTTTAATTTTCTGGATATGTCTGCTGTAGATTTTGGCTATAATTCTCCACTATGATATTAGCTCTCTCATGCATTCATGTAGATAATTTTAACATATTTTATATTTTGCAGCTCTTCTAATTGATCTAAGAGACTTGATCTGAAGTTACTGATTTATCATTTCTGGGTGTGGAAGTTCAATTTTGCTTTCTTTTATTTTCTATTTAAGTATGGTTTTAATAGATGATTCTTAAAGAGTGTAGAAGATAGACTGGAGGAGGGGAAGAACATATAGTTACCACCAAACTGTTTTCAAAGTTGGTTTACCTATTGGCACTTCCACTAGCATTAAGTGAAAGTTATAGTTCTTCCTTGTGTGTTTCTTTAACCTTATTTGCCTGGCTAGGAATCCCTGAAAACTATCTTGTGTGTAAAACAATGAATTCCGTCTTTGTTATAGGAGCTGAATTTCTGATGTGTGGGTGGAGGGGAGATGGCATATAGCCTGGTGAAACAGGTAAGTAGTTTTTTTGGTGGGGGGTCATGGAAGCTTCTGGTTTACATTAACAGCTATAAAAATACTGCCTGCTTTTCTGGTACCAGTGCCTACTCAAAATGTATTGTCAGTTAGAACTTCATCTTCAGAACTTATTTGGAATATTATCTTGGAGATAAATGCTAGTATTAGCCTCAAACATTCTGCTCTTCAATAACTATCTGGTAGAATCCCATGGCTGTCTCCTTTCTTTGGCTCCCCCAGTCCATGTCTGTATCATTCTCACCATTTCTATGGTCTGCTGGGAAAATATCCTTGATTGGAAGTTCCCTTTGTCAGCTGTATGCAGTCATGGATTTTTAGTCATTGGATTTGTCCATTAATTTATTCTCATTTGTTACCATAGTTTCCAGAAATTCTTCATTGCTTTTTCTAGCATTCATCCTTGTTATTTCTAGTGTTTTATAAATAAAATATTTGCCACAAACAAATGAAAAAACATTCCATGCTCAGGGATATGAAGACTCAATATTGTAAAAATGGCCATACTGCCCTAAGTAATTCATAGATTCAATGCTATTCCCATCAACCTACCACTGTCTTTCTTCATAGAATTAGAAAAAACTACTTTAAATTTCATATGGAACCAAAAAAGAGCCTGTATAGCCAAGACAATCCTAAGCAAAAAGAACAAACCTGGAGGCATCACACTATCTGACTTCAAACTACACTGCAAGCCTACAGTAACCAAAACAGCATGGTACTGGTACCAAAACAGACACATAGACCAATGGAACAGAACAGAGGCCTCAGAAATAATACCACACATACACACACACACAGAGAGAGAGAGAGAGAGAGAGAATGAGCACCCATAAATATTTAACTGTGTCCTTATTAAAAAATTTTAAAACATATTTTTCAGGGCAAGGTCAATTTTTATAATCAATGTGTTAATATTTAGTTTTCTTAATCTGGAATTCTGTAAAATAATATGTATATATTTCATGATTAATTTCATTTTACTTATACTATAATTTGATGATTTAAAAATTGTCTATATTATAAATGGTGACAGTATGAATGATTTTATTAAAAAAACACTTTTTAAAAACTTCTTCATAGATGTAAAAGAAAAAAATACTCCAAATAAAAAAAAATTAATGTTATTGTGAATTTTTAATCTTCTGGTATGACTTACTTTATTCAGAAATAACTTCTTATTAATGTTGTTGTTTCAATCTTATGGGGGATGCTTTTATTTTAGAAGAATTTATTGTCTAGTTGGGTGAGTTATTTTAAAAATATTTATTTTACTTTTGGGGGTACACGTAAAAGTTTGTTACATAGATAAACACATGTCACAAGGGTTTTTTTTTTGTACATATTGTTACATGACCCAAGTATTAAGCTCAAAAGCTAGTAATTATCTTTTCTGCTCCTCTGCCTCCTTCCGTCCTCTCTCCTCAAGTAGACCCCAGTGTCTGTTGTTCCTTTCTTGGTGTATAAGTTCTTATCATTTAGCTCCTACTTACATGTGAAAACATGCAGTATTTCATTTTCTGTTCCAGTGTTAGTTTGCTAAGGATGATGATAGCGTGTAGTTCCATCCATGTACCTGCATAAGACATAATCTTGTTCTTTTTCATGGCTACATAATATTCCATGGTATATATGTACCACATTTTCTTTAACCAGTCTGTCATTAATGGGCATTTAGGTTGATTCCATGTCTTTGGTGTTGTAAAGAGTGTTGCAATTAACATTTACATGCATGTGTCTCTATGGTAGAATGCTTTATATTCTTCTGGATATATACCCAGTAATGGGGTTGCTAGGTTGAATGGTAGTTGTGCTTTTAGCTCTTTGAGGAATCACCATACTGCTTTCCATAATGATTGAACTAATTTAAACTCCCATCAACAGTATACAAGGGCTCCCTTTTCTCCACAGCTTTGCCAGCATCTGTTTTCTTGGCTTTTTAATATATCGTAGGCATTCTGAATGGTATGAGATGATATTTCTTTGTGGTTTTGATTTGCATTTCTCTAATGATCAGTGATATTGAGCTTTTTTCCATATGCTTTATGGCAATATGCCTGTCTTCTGAGAAGTGTGTTTGTGTCCTTTGTCCACTTTTTAATGGGGTGGTTTGTTTTTCTCTTATAAATTTGTTTAAGTTCTTTATAGATGCTGGATATTAGACCTTTGTCAGATACATAGTTGCAAAAATGTTCTCCCATTCTGTAGGTCATTTGTTTACTCTGTTGATACTTTTTTTTTCTTTGCTGTGCACAAGTGCTTAAGTTTGATTAGATCCCATTTGTCAATTTTTGTTTTCGTTGGGATTGCTTTTGGTGTCTTTGTCATGAAATCTTTGCTCATTCCTTTGTCCAGAATGATATGGACAAGTGAGTTCTAAAATAATTATAGATATATACACAATTAGTGTTCCTCTTAAACTTCTACATAGTATTTTTTCAAAATAATATTAACTTGAATATAAAAAAATCAACCAATTAAGAGTATTTATTTATTGATGAAGAAAAAAAACACTAAATCTTAACAATTCTGCCTTTTTTCTTGTATGAAATTTCTCTTTTACTTTCAAGAACAGACTCCCATCATGTGTAATTAGTGGGGCTGATCCCATCCCACTGCTCCAGGGATTGACACATGAATCAGACTCTACACTTTGTAGCTGAAAGAATCTGTTAATAATAATATCATTGCCATCGTCAAACTATTGTTATGTGTTAGGAATTGGGCAAAGGAAAATGACTGTATCTGAGGGATGTGTTATGCTAACTTATGACAAAAAAAATCTAAAGCACAGAGGTCATTTTGTTTCTGCATATGTCTACATAACTATTAACTTGTGATTGTCAAAATATAAACAATAATGAATCTAATTCTGAACTATGATAAGTTTATTTGCATTATATTAGGAACTCATCTATGTAAAATTTTCCCAGTACCTTATAGAATCAGTCTTTACCAACAATCTTATATTATTTTGGTTTTCAAAATAATGTTCTGTTTTTCCACCTGGAAAATATTCATAAGCTTTGTCTTTTCATTCCCCTATAGCCCATTGTTTTTCAATAAAGATTGCTTGGTTTAGACTTAGTTTGAAGGAATCCATCATATTGACTTCACTTGTGATCTACCTTTTATTTTCACTTAAATCTCCAGAGCAGGAAACCTACCAGTTGCACTAACTCTTCTCTTAGTGAGAATTCTGGATGGAACAGAGAATAAATTGCCAAAGGCAAATAAAATAAACTGTTGAAAAATGTTCTTTTTCTCTGTGCACCTCAGAATAATTCAAATATGATTATTTCCCCAAGCAGGAATTTAAAATAAGTAGTTTATCTAAAGGAAGTATTTGCTTAGACTTCAGCCAATTAAATATGCTGAGTCTTAGCATTCAAAAGTCATGGTTGTATTTTTATTCAAACTAGTCTAAACATTCAAATCATGTTTCTCTTTTCATAGGAAATAGAAAAGAAAACAAAACAATGGGTTTATTTTTCAGGTTTGAAGAGATTGTTTCTTGATCTATTTAGAAGCTAATAAAAGTTACAAACTTAAGTTTGTTAGTGTCAAGTTATTTATTCAGAAACATTTTTACATTTTTTAATTTAATTTTTGTGGGCACATAATATATATATTTATGGGATAAATGAGATATTTTGATACAGGCATACAATGCATAATAACAGGATAATTGGGATATCCATCACCTCAGGCGTTTATCATTTCTTTTATGAACATTCCAATTATACTCCTTTAGTTATTTTTAAATGTATAATAAATTATTGTTGACTGTAGTCACCCTATTTTGTTGACCATGACTTTTGAATGGCCTATAGACGGAGTGGTAGAGGGTCTTCTGCTTACCTTTTCCCCGCAAGGGGAAGCTCTACTCAGCTCTGAGCCAATCTTGTTGGGGGAGTTGGGTTGCCAGAAGCAGGGTGCCTCACTCCTCTCTTTGTGCTGCCGTCCTGGGCCTGTGTGTTCTGCAGGGACCTCGCCACTTCCTTGCTTTACTCTAGCACTCTTCCTCAGACACTTCAGTTGAAGTTTAGTTGTTTGTTTATTGCCTTTTTGTTTTGCGAGAGAGATGAATGCCAGGTGCCTGTAGTCAGCCGTCTTCTCAGCTTTTTCTAGTCATGAATCTAACCTTGTGTTTATATTGCTCTCCTTCTGCTCACTCTCATCCCATTTCCAGATCTCTAGGGTCAGCCAATGATGAGTATTCTTGAGGAAGCTCTGGAAAGACATGCTGGCTCTGTCTGCAATTCCCTTTTCCTGGCAGCCTGTGTAAATAATCATGGATGCACCTGTCTCATTACAGAAAAGAGTATAGAGAAATAATGAGTGCATGGGTTTTGGATTTTAAGAGCAAAATCTATTTTGCAGATTGGTCCTGCTAAGGACAGACCACAGAGAGCTCAAGGTAACATGTGAATAAATTTGCTGCAAGAAATGACACATGGCAGTAGTTTGTCTGAGTGAGTCTCCCTATGCTTTTCTAAGATTTGGAATATTCTATTATCCCACAAAACTCAGAAGTCCAATTCACGTTGAGTCCATGATAGAAATCCAAATATGTAGGAAGGATGTAACAAATGTTTGGATTTCTAAGTCAATTCTTGATCCTAAAAATAGCTTATATTTTTGTGTTTCTCTGAGCTTGCCTTATATTAATCTGATTTCTTTGTTCAAAGGGGGTTAAAGAGTAAACATTACGCAGTTGAAAAGTACCAGATGATCACTTGAGCCCAGGATTTCAAAACCAGCAACATAGTGAGTCCTTGTCTCTACAAATAAATAAAAAAATTAGTTGGGCGTGTTGGCACACACGTACCTGTAGTCCCAGATACTTGGGGGGCTGAGGTGGGAGAATTGCTTAAGCCCAGGAAGTTGAGACTATATTGAGCTATGATCATACCACTGCACTCTAGCACTCCAGCCTGGGTGACAGAGCAAGTCCTTGTCACAAACATACACACACATACACACACACACTCTCATGCACACACAAAAAAAGAAAGGAAAAAGAGGAATTTGAATGATTATACACTTTCACCAAATTTTTTGCACTAACATTTTTGACAGTGGATTTGCAAGTATTAAAATTGCCAATACTATAAGTGGCGTTATTAGTGAAAGAAGTCCCAACTTCAGTTTTGTTGTTTTAGATTTTCCATGGTGAACTTTAGCAGGAGCTACTTTAGGCACTAAGCCTCTATACCATTTGGACTTGTCTTGTTCTTTACTGGCTTTGACCAAAAATTTCCTATTATTGGACTTAGTGTGAGGTGTTTAGTTCTGTTTTCATTGAGTCAGAAAGAGTGTTCCTAAAATGGTACAGCATAACTTTGCTTCAGCCTGAGTTAATTTTTCTTCTCCACCATCAAAAAAACTCACAAAAATTTGAGGAGCATTATGAAAACTTGACAAAATTATTAAGATATGAATCATAGATGACAAAATTCTTCAGATCACTTTGATTGGTATTAGGCATTCTAATGGAGGTAACTGGAGAAGGTTAAGAAAAATGGGATAGTGCCTGGGAGTGGTGGCTCACTCTAGTAATCCTAACACTTTAGGAGGCTGAGGTGGGTGGATCACTTGAGTCCAAGAGTTTGAGACCAGCCTGGGCAACATGGTGAAACCCCATCTTTACAAATGGCACAAAAAATTAGCTGGGTGTTGTATGGCATACACCTGTAGTCCCAGCTACTCAGGAGGCTGACGTGGGAGGATCATGTGAGTCTGGGAAGTGGAAGTTGCAGTGAGCTGAGATCCCACCAGTGCACTCCAGCGTGAGTGACAGAGAAAGAACCTGTCTCAGAGACAAAATTGGATGGTATATGCAAGAAATAAATGTTAATGAAAACATAATCTAGTTGATGTACTTAAAAACTATTTCCTTTGAATAGTGTCCAAGTGTTTTAAAGATACTTAACATGTAGCTATTTGATGTAGAGTTATTTCAAGTCAGCTACTCATACTTCTTTTATACATGTTCTATGGCTATCTCCAAAATTAGCCAAGTTCCTTATATTTAAGATTATGCACTTTTCTGAAGCCTGTTTTTTCTTGTTCCTTGTATTTGTAGAATTGGTATATCCTCTTCAGATGAAATGCTTTTTCAGGAGCCAAAAAGCAAAACCCAAAAGAAAATTTTACATCTGAAGGAAACAACCCTTGTGATCATCAGGGAGATATGTAGCTATACCATGGCTGTCATGCTCCTATAAAACAGCACTATCTTATTTTTACTCTTTCAATGTCTGTCTTTTTTAGAAGAGATGTCCCATTGTGACATAGAATGAGCTGACATCAGAAATTCCTGTACTTTTGACCTAGAGGTAAAAATGTCTATCTTGAAGGTTTAGCAACATTTAAACAGTAACTTAAGGCTGTTTCAACCACTTAGTACACAAATCAACCATATCTCACAGCTCTGGCTGAAGAACAACAATAGAAAAAAAAAAAAGAACAAAAATTTCAACAGCTTAAATACTTTACTACTTGTATAATCTGTTTTGAACCAAAATGTAGATGCAATGCCTGGGCCCTTAAAAAGGTAAATTTTGACTACTATTTCACTTTAATAAACTTCAGGGTAAAGTTATTCCAAACTGGGACTTTTAAAACTTAATTTTCTACTATTACTTTTTGTAAACTTCGTAAAAAATTATTTAAAGTCATTATATTTAGAAATGGCTACTTCAAGTATCTGGGGCCTTTTATACAAAATCTAGAAGATTATCTTCATATCTGAGTAGTCAGGCACCCGAGTAGTTCAATCTGACTAGTGGTATTCTTGTCTGGGGATGCTGCTATGCTTAGTTCCAGGAGATAGTTTTCAGTACATTTAATAAACCTTTGCGCCATTTTCCCCTCCACAACATGTCTTTGTTTAAAATGGTTTCAACTTGATCCACAGTGTTTTGGGCCAACTTTCATGAGACCCTCTCGAGTTTGTTTTGAACATACTGGATTTGAGCTGACTAGAGTGTATCCAAATGGAAATATCTAAAAGACTACATCAGACCAACTTCTCTGGGAAGCAATCACCAAGACAGAATTTGAAGTATAAGAGAATCATTAAGACAATGCCTATGAAAGATACAGGGGGAGGGAGCAGGAGTCTATAGAGAACCTAACAGATGCAGATGCAATACTTGTAAAAAGAGAAGGGGAAAAGAGGCAGATTGATAGGAACAGCCTGACTACAGCGCTGTTTTGAACAAGTTTTGGACAGGCCAATGAGAGCCCCAGAGAAAAGATTGTCCACCAGAGGAGTCCTGCATTCAGCATGCATGTCCTGGAACTAGTGTTCCTATTGTGTTTGGTCACTGGCAGGGAGCAGCCAGGGGAGGTGTGGCTTCTGCATGAGTGCTGTTGTGGTGAATCCTAAAGGTGAAGGCCATGAGCTACTTAAATTCCTTGTAGCTGGTTTTTACTTGAATTGGAATCTGAGCCATACTCCTCCATGGCCTCCACAAAGCCATGTGGAACTTGGCTTAAAGATGTGGGAAAGCTGATTTCTTAAAAGCTGGCAAAGCATTCTAGGAGTTGATTTGGAAAAATAATTTAATAAACCAATTGCTGTAAAGAGGATGTCTGCAGAAACCCTATCACTACAAATAATAGCTAAGATGCTGTCTGTGAAAAAACTCCTTTTATGGTTTACTTAATGAATATTTATTGAGGACTTATGGTATTTCAGATTTTTTGAAGATAGAGTGTAATCAAAACAGACTATAGTTTCTTCTTTCATGAGGTTTACATTTTAGATGGTAGAGAAAGTAAGCAAATATATAAACAAGTTGTGTATACTGTCAGAAGGTAACTATTCTGCAGAGAAACAAAGCAGGAAAGTGGATGAGTAATTGGGAGGTGAAGCGTGGCTATTATAAAAATGGTTTCTAGGCCAATAACAAGTTTTGAAATTGAGGCCGTAATTAATAGCCTACCGAACAAAAAATACCCTGGGACCAAACAGATTCACAGCTGAATTCTACCAGAGGTAAAAAGAGGAGCTTGTACCATTTCTTCTGAAACTATTCCAAAAAATTTAAAAGAAGGGAAACCTCCGTAACTCACTCTATGAGGCCAGCATCATCCTGATAACAATAACCTGGCCGAGACAAAACAAAAAAAGAAAACTTCAGGCCAATATCCATGATGAACATCAATGCAAAAATCTTCAATAAAATGCTGGCAAACCAAATGCAGCAGTGCCTCAAACAAAGCTCATCCACCACCATCAGGTTGGCTTCATCCTTGGTCTGCAAGGCTGGTTCAACATACACAAACCAATGAACATAATCCATCACATAAACAGAACCAATGATGAAACCACATAATTATCTCAATAGTTGTAGAAAAGGCCTTTGATAAAATTCAGCATCCCTTCATGTAAAAAGCTGTGAATAAACTAGGTATTGATGGAACATATCTCAAAATAATAAGAGCTGTTTATGACAAACCCATAGCCAATATCATACTGAATGGCTATCATACTAAAAGTCAAACTGTCTCTGCAGATGACATGATTCTGTATCTAGAAACCCCATCATCTCAGCCCAAAAACTCCTTAAGGTGTTAAGCAACTTCAGTAAAGTCTCAGGATACAAAATCAATCTGCAAAAATCACAAGTATTCCTATACATCAACAATGGACAAGCAGAGAACCAAATCATGAATGAACTACCATTCACAACTGCTACAAAGAGAATAAAATATTAAAGATACAGCTTACGAGGGATGTGAAGGACCTCTTCAGGGAGAACTACAAACCACTGCTCAAGGAAATAAGAGAGGACACAAACAAATGGAAAAATATTCCATGCTCATGGATAGGAAGAATCCTTATCGTGAAAATGGCCATACTGCCCAAAGTGATTTATAGATTTGATGCTTTTCCCATCAAGCTACCATTGACTTTCTTCACAGAATTGGAAAAAACTACTTTAAATTTCATATGGAACAAAAAAGAGCCAGTATAGACAAGACAAACCCAAGCAAAAGAACAAAACTATAGGCATCATACTACCTGACTTCAAACTATACTACAAGGCTACAGTAACCAAAACAGCATGGTACTGATACCAAACAGACACATAGACCAATGGAACAGAACAGAGACCTCAGAAATAACACCATACATCTAGAAGCATCTGATCTTCGACAAACCTGACAAAAACAAGCAATGGGGAAATTATTCCCTATTTAGTAAATGATGCTGGTAAAACTGGCTAGCCATTTGCATAAAATAGAAAGTGGACCCCTTCTCTACACCTTATACAAAAATTAACCCAAGATGGATTAAAGACTTAAATATAAAAATCCAAACCATAAAAACTCTAGAAGAAAATCTAGACATTACCATTCAGGACATAGGCATGGGCAAAGACTTCATGATGAAAACACCAAAAGCAATTGCAACAAAAGCAAAAAAAATGGACAAATGGGATCTAATTAAACTAAGGAGCTTCTACACAGTGAAAGAAACTATCATCAGAGTGAAAAGGCAACCTACAGAATGGGAGAACATTTTTGCAATCTGCACTTGTGACAAATGTCTAATATCCAGAATCTACAAGGAATTTACAAGAAAAAAACAAACTCCATAAAGAAGTGGGCAAAGGATATGAACAGACACTTCTCAAAAAAATATACCTATGTAACAAACCTGCACATTCTGCATATGTATCCCAGAACTTAAAGTAAAAAAAAAAAAAAGTGTCTAGGAAGGTTTCATAAGGTGGCAATTGAGCAGAAACCTGAAGAAAGTGTGAAAACTAGGCAGATTGATACTTGAGGGAAAAATTTTCTAAGCAGAGGGGAAGACTACTCTGGGGAGGAATGTCTTTGAGTTAGGAGGCCTTTGTGGCTGAAGCTGATGAATAAAGCAGGAGTGGTAACTATTATATTAAACCTTTCATTTGATAGTTTCAAGGGGACCAAGTCATGTAGGACAAACTGTAAATATTTTGGCACTTATTCATAGTGTGATGAGACTCTATTAAAAGATTCTAAGAGAAGAGTGACGTGAACTGATGAGTTTTCAAAGGATCCTTCTGCTGCTATGATGGAAGTGAAAAGCAGGAGGGCAAAGTGAAAGCAGAGAGACCAGTTAGGAGGCTATCTCAATAATCCAGGTAAAAAATGAGATGAATTCGTTTTTCTCCCAAGATGAAAAGGTTAGAGATAGGAGAGGAAAGGGCAGTAGAAAGAGGAGCTGTATGGAAAGGGACTGTAATGGTGACATGGCTAGTGAAGGTTTCTCATTGTGGGGTGAATAATGGACATTTTAAGAAGATGAAAGTGAAATATTACCTTTGAATTTGTTGTCATGTTTCTGGTTTTTCTGCAGATTTCTAATCATGCCTATTTTTGCTTACAAATATATTGCATGAAAGAGTAGACAGAGCTATATCAACATCAGTAGATCTATCATCTATCTATCTATCTATCTATCTTTTTTCATCAAAAAAGATTTTGGGTGTTACAACTGGGTTGTAATAGTTAAGAAAAGAGGGTATTCAGGGTAACAAAAACTTGAAATCAACATCATCAGGAGAATCGAAACCATGGAAGTTGGCAGCAGGCTTTGATTCTTGCAATTGGGATTTGAACAAATCTTTTTTTTTTTTCGAGACAGAGTCTTGCTCTATCGCCAGGCTGGAATACAGTGGCACGATCCCTGCTCACTGCAACTTCTGTTTTCTGATTTCAAGCAATTCTCGTGCCTCAGCCTACCGAGTAGCTGGGACTACAGGCATGCACCAGCGTACCCGGCTAATTTTTTATACTTTTAGTAGACATGAAGTTTCACCATGTTGGCCAGGATGGTCTCGATCTCCTGACCTCATGATCCGCCCGCCTTGGCCTCCCAAAGTGCTGGGATTACAAGGATGTGAACAAATCTTATCTAGATTGCAAGAGCCTTGAAACATTCATCTGACTTCTGACTTGAGAGATTTAAATTTTTGAACCAACCCTCACAGAGATGATGAATAATAGAGGAGTCCTTGGAGGAAAAACACAAGGGAGAAAAGGTCTGTACTGTATGAATTATTCCAGATAGAAGAAAGAGTTGGTCAATTTAGTAAAGGCAGTGAAAGACTGAATGATAAGAGAGAACCAGTGTAGCATATCGTGGCAGATTCTGCTTGTTTCCTCTCAAATCCACATTTCCACTTCATTTTTACAGAACTCTAATTTTTATTGGGCATCTAAAATACTATGTTCTCTGTCCTCCCTTTGCAACAGCTCTGGCCAGTGAGATGTAAGTAGATGTTGGATGAAAGTTGTTACAGAATGGGAAGGAAACTGAAAAGTGAGCAGACATTTGGGAGTAGTTCCTTTTGTTTTTTTGCCTTGTTTTCTGTCTCCAGGAAGTTGAATGTACTATGATGGTTGGGGCTTCTGTAGTCATTTTGGACTAAATTCCTTTGAAGATGAACTGTAACTGCTCAGATCATGGAACAAAAAATAGGAAGAGCCCTGGGCTTCCTATCTCAACACTATTTTATGTGGAAGAAAAATAAATTTATTTTTTATTTAAGTCACAATGAATTTAGGTTTTCTGTCTATACTAATATCTGCCATGTGATAACTATAGCCACTATTGAGCCCTATTACATTTCAGGCATAGTGCTAAGAAATTTATATTATCAGCTCAGTTAATAATCATAGCATCATGAAGGCTCGCAGAGGGTGTTGATGCAATGTGATTTCTGCCCAGTGCTCTGAATGTCAAAGGGAAGAAATTTAATGAAGTATGGGTAAACGGCGGGTGAAACTATGACTCTCTTAAAGTAGCCAAATGCTTTGTCATCTAATTAGTGATGCGCATGAATGGATGAAGGAGAGTCCCACAGTCTCTACCTACTATCCAGTGAAACCACAGCCAAGGGAACAGGCTTGGCGGAATCAGTGGGGAATGAAGACCCTGTTGAGCTTGACTCTAGTCTGGCACAGTGAAGAGATATGAGAGGTGTAGAATAAGTGGGAGGCCCCTGGTGCCCCTGTCCCGCCAGGGGGCGGGTCCGGGTCCACTGGCCTTGCTGGCTGCCGGTGAAATACCACTACTCTGATCCTTTATTCACTGACCCGGTGAGCTTTGTAGGGACATGGATGAACCTGGAAACCATCATTCTCAGCAAACTGACTCAAGAACAGAAAATCAAACACCGCATGTTCTCACTCAGGTGGGGGTTGAACAATGAGAACACATGGACACAGGGAGGGGAGCATCACACACTGGAGTCTGTTTGGGGGGACTAGGGGAGGGTCAGTGGAGGTAGGGAGTTGGGAGGAATAACATGGGGAGAAATGCCAGATGTAGGTGACGGGGGGATGGAGGCAGCAAGCCACATTGCCATGTATGTACCTATGCAATAATCCTGCATGTTCTGCACATGTACCCCAGAACCTAAAGTGCAGTAAAATATAGATATATAAAATAATAAAAAAGCAATTAAATATAGAAACTTATTTAAAACTCACTGAAAATAGAGACTGCCAGAAGTGATAATTAGTGTAACAGACCATATAACTGGTATCTCAAATTTCATGTACATTATCCACCAAAAAATGAATTGAAAATTCTAAACATGTTCAAAGATGAAGACTAACACTCTGGTAAAACAAAGGCATTTAAAGGAATTTGAAATGGCTGCAGAGGGATAGATACCAGGGAACTCGGGGGGCTGTTGGAAATGTTATGTCTTGGTTGTACTGATGATTAAATGGGTGCATACATTTATAAAACTTAATCTGTACTTACTCTTAACATGGGTATGTTTTGTTACATGTAAGTTATACCAAGAGAAAACTGGTTTTTAGAAGAATTTTGGAAAATAAATCATTCTAAAATTCCCAAAAAAAAAGGAAAATCACAGCAATCCTATGCCATAGGTGCTATTATCTCCACCAATTTAAATAGGAGAAAAATGAAACTTAGATGATGTACATAAATTGCCCAAAATCACATAGTTGGAATGTAGCAGAAATGAACTTCAAACTTGTTTGTTTTATTTTAGTGCTTGAGCATTACCTACTATAGCATGCTGTCAGTTGGGGATAAAACTTAATTGAAGTTCTGAGAGTCTTATTTGAAACTAGTATGTTTCTCTAAGCTTAACAACTCTATCATTGACCAAGTGTATTTCTCAGGCTTGTCTTCTCTCACATACTGTTTTGACAAATCCCTATCCTACCGAAGACCTCATTCCATTACAGTTATGCTATATCCCAATATGACTTTTAAATCTTGCCAAAATCAGTTTCATATAGTTCTCTGTTGAGGGAGAGCTATGCTCTCAGAGGGTAGGTCTTTGTTCAAAATCAAAAGGAAGTAGCAGCTGGCCTAAAATTATGACTAGCATCTGGTCTCAGACTCATTATGGTTGACTTGAAAGCTCTCTGATTCTCTGAAATGTTTTTCCTCTGAGATCAAAGCTTCTAGGAACTTAAAACATCTGTATTAACTGGTGACCTAAAAGCAACACTGACCTGGTAACTTCCTGGCTAGTTTTCAAGTAGCTAAAACAGCAGGGTGCATTAGCTTATGTAGATGTTTTTGTTTTAGAATTAATATAGATTGCAGAGATAAAAGACCACGAAATCTTTTTATTCATGTGTGTGATTTGGAGTGGATTATGAGAGGGTAGGTATAAATGGAAATGGTTGCTTAATTATTCTATTCAAAATTACATTGATATTTATCATTTACTGAATTCCTATCAGGTGCCAAATGCCACATGAGATACTTCACTTCTCTCATTTAAGACAATCCTTGCACCAGCTCCCATGAGGTAGAGCACAATTTGTAAATATGATGATGTTCAAGACATTGATTGAATTGCCAAAGTTCACACAGTGGGAATTTATGTACAGATTTGCTTCCAAAGTGCAGGCTTTTTCATTTTTATAATTTCATGACAAAAGTGTTCGGTGCTTTGGAGTATTTTGGATGGAAATATGTTTTATAGAACTTCAGGAATATTAAAAACTGAAGTGCCACTTGTAAACAACTCTGGATCACTGACTGTGGTCTGTTTTGACGTGTCCAGGTACCAGATCCTTTTCTTTCTTGCTGCTACTCTTTGACTATTTCATATATGGTAGAAAAAAGAATACAGTTAATTAATATTTTTATGATTAATTGCCTTGGCAAAAGTTTTGATGTGGAAGAAAATGGAAATTACTGATTAAAATGAACTTTGTTTATTATCTTTCAATTTCATTTAATGGTACATTACCATTTTTCATCCCCATGATTTCTTGACTTGACTTAGTTAAAAAAGAAAAAAACCTTGAAATTGCTTTCATTTAAGGAAGTGAATACAATACTGTTTTTACAAATAAGAACTTTTGCTTATAATGGTTTATAATTACCTTAATGGTCACACAAAGAAATAAAGTAGAGTCATGTGCTGCAGAATGGCATTTTGTTCAATAATGGACCAACCACATATATAACAGTGGTCCCATAAGATTATAATATCATATTTGAACATTTTCTATGTTTAGATGTATTTAGATGCACAAATACTTACCATTGCACACAATTGCCTGCAACAGTCCCTACAGAATTCAGTGCAGTAGTTTGCTGCACAGATTTATAACCTAGGAGCAATATATACCATATAGCCCAGGTGTGTAGAAGGTAATACTATCTAGGTTTGTGTAAGTATACTCTATGATGTTTGCATAATGAAGAAATTGCCTAACAATGTGTTTCTCAGAATGTGTCCCCATTGTAAAGTGACACACGACTGTAAATCTTTAAAGTAACCAGCTCTGTTGCTAGTTGAAGAGGGCCAATAGCCAGCCACAAAATAGTAGACCTCGTTCTGGGAAAGCTAAGTGTGGCAGAGTCTCAATGGAAGGTCATCTTGGTACACATGATGGCTGACCTGGCTACGTATACAGTTGATGCTTAAAATCCTTAGCAGTATTCGTAAGATTCTATCACCATTAATAGTAACATACATACTGCACTATACTCTGAAGTTTCTACTTAAAAGAAATCTGTCATTTGCTAAATTTTACATAAAGGCAAAGTGGCATTAACTATTTTAGTAGCTATAAAAAATATATGCCCTTATTGGCTATCCTCTATGGAAATTTTGAATTAACAGTTAATATTAATATTTGAATTTCATTTATTGTTCTAGCTAATGGAGTTTGAAGAAAGCAATAATCAAACTGTTGAGTTTTTTCTCTCTTTACATTAAAATAATGTGTTTTTCAGGTTCCTTTATGAATTGTACATTGACTACAGGTTATTACTGACTTATGAAATTGTACGATAAATTGATTGTTACGTGTGTAGAATGTTTGTTTCTTTGAAAACATATAAAGGAAGGAGAAAGTAGGTATTTACAAAGTATTTGACAAGATTAAATAATTCTATTATCACTAATTTGTTGCTGGTGGAATTTGTGGGCAAATATGTAAGCAAAAGAGAGTTGATCTACAGAGTCAGCCTCTTGGGCCTATGGCCTGGCATTTTCACATAGTACAGAAGCTTTCCTAGAGTTGGAGGACAAGTGGGAATCATGCACTTCCATTGCAAAAAAAAAAAAAAAAGAAAGAAAAAAGAAAAACATCGTGTGAGGGTATAATTTTGCCTGGATTTTCTTTGATTTATAAAGGATTACTTTCCTGGCCTTCTTTGTTATACAAACATAGGTGACATTTGTAGCCTCTGTTGTTGAATTTAGTTGCAACAAATTTTGGGAGGGACTTAATTAAGTGGTGATTCCCTGAAATAGCAGGTTTGAAGAAGGCAGTTGCAGGAGAGAAAATAGTTGCTTGAATAATGAGTTTTTCTCATTCCTTCTCCCCAGGATTTGAAACTGGAGAATATTAGGGTAGCCTCAGTCAAGGTTCAGGAGCAAAGACAGGAAATAGGACTTAAGAAATAAAATGACTTTTAGGAAAGATAGAGTCCTGGTTGGGCAGACCTAACATAAAAGACCAAAGGTCTGTGAAAGATGACCGGTTTTCTAACAGTTTCTGTGTGGCTGAGACCAGTTACTCTAGTGTGGTGCTTCGCAAACTTTGGCATGCATAGGACTCTCCTGAAGGGACTGGTAAACATTGATGTTTGAGCCTCACACCCAGGCTTTCCCACAGAGAACCCAACATTAATCTGTCTTGCTTTTTGACATGCCTTCCCCAGTGAGCTTAATTATTTCTAGCTTTGATTTAAGGTGAGAGATGTGCAACTCTCCCTTTCACTTAAACACTTAGGGGCTATTGTAGGGTTATTAATTGGCCTAATTTCAATAGTGTTGTGCTCCAGAGAATAGAGAGGGCTGAAGAAAGAGGGACAGATGGGGAAATAGCTGGTTAGTGGAACAGTCAAAACACACACAACTATAGCTTTACAAAACGTATTTCTTAAATTATAGTACTTGAAATCAAAATTACACCTGGATTCATGGGCTAAAGGATGGATATTGTATTTGCAGTTATGAAAACAACATTAATCTTCTTGTACCCCTCCATCAGAACTCTTGGGTAACAAGGTCCATTGTCAATGAGCAGTAATATTTTGAAAAAAATCTTTTTTTTAAGCAGTAGGCCTCCATAATGGGCTTAAAAAATATTCAGAAGATCATCCTGTAATCAGATGTGTGGTCATCCAGGCTTTGTTTTTCTATTTGCAGAGCACACGCAGAGTAGATTTAGGCTAATTTTTAAGGGTACTAGGATTTTCAGAGTGGTAAATAAGCATTGCATCACTTCCGGTCACCAGCTGCATTAGCCCCTAACAATAGAGTCAGCCTTTTCTTTGATGCTTTAAGTCCAGGCATTGACTTCTCTTCTTTAGCTATGAAAGGCCTAGATGACATCTTCTTCATACAGAAGGCTATTTTGTCTACATTAAAAATCTAGTGTTCAGTTTAGCCACCTTTATCAATTATCTTAGCTATATCTTTTTGGAGAACTTGCTGCAACTTCTGTATTAGCACCTGTTGCTTCAACTTGCACTTGGATGAGATGAAGATGGCTTCTTTTCTTTAACCTCAGGAACTAATCTGTGCTATCTTCACATTTTTCTTTTGCACCTTCTTCACCTCTCTCAGCCTTGACGGAATTGAAGAGGGTTGGAGACTGGTGCTGGATTGGGCTTTGGCTTAAAAAAATGTTGTGGCTGGTTTGATCTTCCACCCAGACCACTAAAACTTTCTCCATATCAGTAATAAGATTGTTTTGCTTTTTAAATATTTGTGTTCATTGGAGTAGCACTTTGAATTTAAGAATTTTTTCTTTGCATTCACAATTTGGCTGTTTGATACAACAGGCCTAGCTTTCTGCCTATCGTGATTTTCTTTTCTTTTCTTTTCTTTTTTTAAGGACCAGACATAGCCTTTAATTCCAAATGTCAAAAAACAATCCTGTCTTCTAAATCACAACTTTAAAAATTAATCATAAGGTTAAATGTTCAAGTTATAAAATTTATCCACTTTAAATAAGGATACCTTTTATAAAGTACTTTATTGTGGTTTCACAAATTTCAAGGTGCTTCTACATGGCAAACCCTCAGTGGGTCAGGGTCCTCTAAGATTAAAATATTAACACCAATACGTGTAAAGGACGATGAGGTACAGTGAGATTAAGGCTCGGTGGCAAATGTTAAAAAGGCCCACACAATACACCAGGATCAGAGCCCAGGTCAAATTGCTGCTCCCCACCTCCACCCCACCCCAAGAAGAAATATATATTTTTATTTGTTTTTATTTTTGGAAACAGTCTTCCTTGGTCACCCAGGATGGAGTGCCATGTCATGATCATAGCTCACTGTAACCTCAAACTCCTGGACTCAAGCAATCCTCTTGCCTTAGCCTCCCAAGTAGGTAGGACTACAAGCATGTGCCACAACACTTGGCTAATTTTTAAATTTTTTTGTAGAGATGGGAGTCTCACTATGTTGCCCAGGCTGGTCCTGCCCGAACTCCTGGCCTCAAGGAGACATTAGATTGAATGACAACAGCTGCAACATTTCTTTTATTAAACTTAACCCTTGAAGTAATAAAACCCACCAGTCAAAATAGATGCTAAAATCTTTAATGAATAATTAACTCTGTGCTCAAACTGCTGCAAAAATATGAGATTCAAATGTTGGAGCCAATGAAGTTTATATAAAGGAGAGTTTCTGCCCATGGAATATGGCAGTGCTGCTCTCCTTACATCTTGACTGTCAGCCCTTTGGCTTGCTCTATTATTGCAATTGCTGAAAGGGTGAACTTAACAGGCCCTTCTGCGAAACCCAAAGCTCGGGTTACAGCATACGTGTTGGCCAGAGGGTAATCCTGGGAAACACCAGCACCTCCGTACACCTGGATGGCCCAGTCAATTATTTGGCAGACAGCCCGTGGGGCAGCCACTTTGAGCTTTGCAATGTCCTTGCTAGCGCCAGCACTGCCCAGAGTGTCTATGCTGTGAGTGGCTTTCACAGTCAACAAGCGGATCTTCTCAATGGCAATGTGGCTTTCAGCGATCCAGTGAGCCATAACCTCATGTGCAAATTACTTCTTCTTAAAGGCTACCCTTTGTGTTGCCCGCTCACACATGATCTGCAAAGCGCGTTCCTCCAAACCTATTGTTCTCATACAGTGGTGGATTCTGCCAGGTCCAAGGCGGCCTTGGGAAATTTCAGATCCCCTACCTTCATCTAGTATTAGATTTGTGGCAGGAAGTCGCACTTGATTAAAATGGATCTCAAAATGTCCTCCATGAAAATTATCTGTGTAGCCAAAAACTGACAAAGATCTTATTAATTCTACTCCGGGTGTGTTGATGGGAACAAGAATCATGCTGTGCTTTTTGTGTCTGGAGACAGAAGTATTTTGAGTTCTTCCCAAAACAATGGCAATTTTGCACTTGGGATTCCCAGCTCCACTGCTCCACCATTTCTTGCCATTAATTGCTTAGCTTTCTCCATCTGGTTGGATGCTGCATTCAATATTTGTGGCATCACTTGAAGCTGTATCAGGTTCTGTCATACTGAAGCAGGAAGTAATGTCCCCTTGAAGAAGAGGCTCAAGCCACTGTTTCTTCTGTTCCTCACTTCCATACAGATGCAGAACCTCCGTGTTCCCCATGTCTTGTGCTTGGCAGTTAAAGACATTTGGAGCAAAAAAGCATTTTCCTGTTTCTTCAGCAATCAAGGCATAGTCCACCTGGCTGAGACTGCTGACAGCTGGCAAAAACAAGTTCCAGAGACCCACTGCTTTGGCGATTTCCTTGAGTTTATCAATCACTAAAGGTTTTCCCCACTTATCCACTGAATTTTCATTTTGAACATGGAACTCAATTACCTCATTGTAGAGGGAAAAAATGAGGCCACGCAAGAACACCTAACACCCTGCCTATCATGGTTTTCTACATGCCTTTCCCATTGAGCTTAATTATTTCTAGCTTTCATTTAAGGTGAGAGATGTACAACTCTCCCTTTCACCTGAACACTTAGGGGCTATTGTAGGGTTATTAATCAGCCTAATTTCAGTAGTATTATGTTTCAGGGGATAGGGAAGTCTGAGGAGAGGGAGACAGGTGGAGGAACAGCCAGTAAGTGAAACAGTCAGAATACACACAACCTTTATTAAGTTCCTCGTCTTATATGGACATCATTCATGGCTCCCACAAACAATTGTAATAGTATCAACAAAGATCACTGCTCACAGATCACCATAACAGATATAATAATAATGAAAATGTTGAAATTATTGTGAGAATTACCAAAATGTGACATAGAGACAGGAAGTGAGCACATGTTGAAAATATGGCACTGATCGGCTTGGTTTAATGCTAAGTTGCCATAAGCCTTCAATTTGTAAAAAAAAGCTCTGTATCTATGAAATGCAATGAAAAGAGGTATGCCTGTAAATCATACCTGATATGATCTGTTTAGAGTAAATAAATTTATGCATATTGAAATTCTTTTCTAGTTTTCTACATTTGTCTACATAAAATGTAGTGTGCTAAGTTTGTTTAATTGACTTATTACTATTGCATTATCTTCAGCCTTTGTCTTTTTCTCTCCTCTATTTGCTGAATCATTTTACTCCTCCCATGATTTTATCTGTGAATTTGACTTTGTTTTGTAGTCAGGTGTTCACTCAGTTAATTATATCTCTTTCTTATGTATTTTTGGTCATTTTACTATCTACACGTTAGCTGGATAACACAAAGTTGAAGACTTTTCACACTTTCTGAAGCCTTCACCGCTTCTCTTAACTTTCACATAGTTCAATTTTTACTCACCTTTTATTAGTCTCTGTAGAATTTGTCTCATGAAAGAACAACACCGATGCATTTGTGGCATAGTTTTCTTTATTGCTGGGACGTAATATGCTCGGTAGTAGATTGACTTTGTTTTAGTAACTACCAGCAAAAGTTCTACATAACTACGTAATTTAAAAAACTTTTAAGAATTGAAATCTGTGGAAATGTTGATCTTGTGACATCACACAACACTTACATGTTAAGGTCTCAATAAAGATTTTGTCCAAATATGTTTCTAAGCCTCTTATTATGATTTGTAATCTTCTTTGGAAACAGAATCAGGGAAGAAGCTCTTCTAAAGACTCTTTGGGTTAAACTACCTTAAAAGAGAAGCATTCCTGTGGACCTGACAAAAAAATTGCAAAATTTGAATTTTGCAAATTTTTGCATTTGTTAGAAGGCAAGGAATTTAGAAAGAAGAACCATAGAAGAAACCATTGCTTTGAGTTTCTGGATTAGGCAGAAAATGTGTTCATAATGGCTCTGGATTTTATAAATTTAGAACAAATTACAGAACTAGTAATGTAGTTAATTAATTATGCTATGAGAGAACATTTCTCATTAATTTTTCTGTAACTCAGAAGTTCACACTAAAGTTGGTAGCTATGCAGCCCTGCAAAGCCCATTTCTTTTGTATTGCCTCCTTCCTGTTGGAGTGCTTATCTCTGCTTGGTCAAAAGAACATCAAGCCGAGTCTTCAGGAGGAAAACTCCAACAGTGTTTAATTAGATAGGTAAACTTCTATGTTTGATCATGTGGCTGGAAAGTTTAATAGTGAATTAAATACATTAGATACATGATCATTGCCCATCTGTTTGCAACCAAACATAACACAGAGAACACTCTCCTAGCTCCTTTACCTCACTGATCAAGGTCAGAAAACGTTTGAAGGGAAGAACCAGAAAGGCTTTCCTGTGAGAGAATTGATTACATATGAAAGCGTAAATTCTCGTTCTGTTCTTGCTAGTTTATTTTATAGTCTTCAACTTCCTATAGGAGAATGCAAGTCACTCGAAGGAAAGAAGCATTGAGGAGGAGGTGAGGAACTGCCGCTAGAGGAGAGGGCATAAGGGATCCTTTTCCAAGGACATAACGTTGGACCTAGGTCTCGAAGAATAAGTTCTTTAAGGGTAGGATGAATGTTTTAGGGAGAGGGTGCAGTGTGCACAAGAGCAGAAATCAGCAGGGCAGGGTGGGTGAAACTTGTGTGCTTACACATATATGAGTGTGGGGAACAGGAGAGCTGGAAAGGCAGGTCAGAAATGAAATAAGAAAGGTCTTTTTATCTGTGCAGAGCAACTTGTACATTGACCTCGGCCCGCGGTTTCAGACAGTGCTCCAGGAGCCCTTTCAGGCACCTATGTGGTAATGGGAGGGAACTGGGGCTTTGAAATCCTTATCTTCATTTCAGCCAGGGTTAATATACATATTGTATAAATTTTGTTTCTTCCTATCCTCTGTGTTAAACAAAGTGCTTTGCAGCTTTCATCTTTACCTTTGGTGGTTATGTCTTTGTTCCTAGTTCTGGGATATTTTAATTTTTGTCATGTGGTCATTCAAACCACGTGTTATTGTCTTAGTCTATGACTTGCTTGGACCACCTTTACTTTGCTACTTCACATTCTTCTCTCCTAATGAAATAATTTGTGATTGAATAATCAGAAGGATTCCTGGGGAGGCTCTAGTCCTTTTGGCCTATGTTCCCTTTTAGGATGGCATGCCGTAAGTCTTATATCAAGCCATCTAGTTCAACCTTTCCCTTGATGGTTATTGTAAGTCTCTGAGTGACATGGCCCTTGAACCCTTGGATTCATGTCACTTTTACTTCACCAACCCATTCATTTTTTGACCTTAAGTCTCTAAATCCTTTCTAGACCTTCTTGATGCTCAAACTATGAAGACCAGTCCCATGCTTTGTTTGCACTGAATGAGAGACAAGAACTATTGAGGTCCTCACTACAGCTGTGTCTATTTTGTGTCCTGTCTCAGTAGTGCATGCTAGAATGGGCTCAGGAATGTTACAATATCATCACAGTACTTTTCATTTCTTTCCTTCCACAAATTTTTAGTAAAATATTATTCTCTGGTAATTTACTTCTGTTGCACTTACCTTATACATGACCAGTGAGTTTTTTTGTTTGCTTGTTTATTTTTTAATAGGGTAACTGATTTTATTGTGATATTTGAAATATAGGCTTATCCTAGCAATGATCAATAATACCTATCTTATCATAGTCATTAGCCTATATTAGAAATTTAAGCTGGGTTTTTTCAATTCAATCTTGATTTTCAGGGCTATATACATAGTTCTGTAGCTACGTTAACTTCAGCAACTATAAATAGCATCTATGGCCTTTAAAATTGTTTCCTCACCGTAATTGTTAGATACACACTCTCTAGTTAGATTTTCTGGTAGGCTGATGTGAGAGATGTGTCAGGCAGGATAGAATTTTCAGGATTTCTCAATAGATGCAGAAATGATTTTCTACTCTATGTGCAAAGGTAAGGATTCATAATGTAAAAGCTCAGTTGAGAGGCCTCTTTTAAAAAGAGTGGCAGAAAATATGAGAAAAAAGTGGGAAAGTTTAGTCTTGCACACCCTTGGGGGTTTGGCAAGCTTCACTTGTGATAAAACCTGACTAAATTTTCTCCTCTGTGGATCACAGTTGAGGACCCCACCAGACTGAGGTACACAATTGTATTCATCCATTGTAAAACAAATTAAAACTGTAATGAATGCATTTGAAGAGAAATAAATATGAAAGAAATGAAGTGTAGTATTACTTGATAATTTTGGTATGGTCTTATACAATTTGCTTTTGCTTATATAAGTAGGTTCAATTAGAGCGGTTCTGCTGCAGATGACCATTAATTACTATTTAATTTATTGATAGTTAACCCGATTTATTTGAGCAAGTAGAATTATTTAGACTATTCTTGATGAACACTATTTCAGTATTATAAATCATGCTTTCGAAGATCAAGACCAGTTTATCTTTAGAAGTAGGTGCTATCTCAGTAGATGCTTTTCTTCTCTTCTTTCCTCCTTGTTGAGATGATTTAAATGTTAGTGCTCACATGCACAGAATGTTCACTCTCATGATTTCATTGCACTTGATTTTGTTCTAAGCAGTGATGTTGGCCCTTTTGTTTATCATTCTTTGAGGTTATTTGTTCATTTCTAGTGTTATTGGGGAATGAATGAATTAGATTTCTCTAGTTCAACTGTTATGATTTCATATATTTTAACATTACCTTCTCTGTCCACCAAGAAAAATGGATGGAAACCTTCCAGAGTAGGTGAGCTCTGTAATGATTTTCATCAGGTGAAAGCATGACAAAACCTTCCGAGGGGATTGAAGAGAAATATATAAATAAAAACATAACTGCTGCTTGAGCTCTTCCTGAAGATGGCACTGGTGTTACTTGGATAAAGAACATTTTTGTGCTCAGCAGCTTTTAGTTCATTGTTCACACTAGAAAGGCTCATACATACCAGGAAACTAAGTAGATGTTTTTACAATAAATACTCACTTATCTGTGCATGATTGAACCCCAGCATGGTTCAACCAGTCCTTTTGGAGGTCTGCTTTTCAATTAATGCATTCACATGGACAATAAAATCTGATGCAGTACTCTTTTTGACTAGGGAAGAGACCTACCACTAAAATCACATGAAAAAGTAAAGCTCCAGGACCATTCTCCCCGTTGCATCTGCTTGAAAAATCCAGCCTAGCCTGAGAATGCATAAATATCACAGGGGTTTGGAGGGAGATATCATGATTTTTTAAAGTAAAATCATGTTGTTCTGCTAAAATCCTGGGGAGATTTATTCTGATAAAAGTGAATTTCAAAAGATTTATTGAACACTTACATGAGGCAACGCATTGTACCAGATTGCTAGGTAAGTTTCAAAGATTAAAAACAGAAAACAAACATGATCTGTATCTCCTCAGATCTCTCAGGCTAATTGCAAAAACAGACATATGCATAAACATGTGAGATGCATGTTGGTTTGGTAAGTGTCATAAAAATCACTAGTAAGATGTTATTGGAGTAAGGGAGGGGTATCAAAGAAGATTTGAGATGGGCTGTGAAGGAAGGGAATATTCAGTGGAATATGAAGTGGGGAAGAGACAAAGTAGAATTTCCAATAAGGTAACTGTATGAGCAAAGCTGTAGTAGAGAACAGTCTTCTATGTGGGTTTAATGGTTTATCTAAGGACTGATACACTCAAGGCTCCCTGTAAGTTGCTCTAAATTATGACTGTATATCACTTTCTAATTTTGGGCTTTTGGGCATGTTCATTAACCTCACTGTGCCTGTGTTTCTTCATTGCTAATGGAGGGTAGTGAGACTACCTCCCTGAACAGGTTTCTGAGAGGATTGAATGAGCTAACATATATATAGTGCCTGACCACAGTAACACATATTACTGTTATTATAAAAATAAATATTAGATGGGCATATTTTATGCCAGTCATTCTACAAGGAGAATTCTATCAGGAGGCTAAGAATTAGGTATCATCACAATTATACAAATAAAAAGATTTAATTTAGGTAAATTAACTTGCTAAAGATGATACAGAATAGATTTGTGCTTAGGTCAAGTCTATCCTGATTTCTGCTTCACTGTTCATCTCTTATATAATTAAGCTGATTGTAATCAGTCTGTGTGGTGAGTGGGTGGCAAGAAGCTACAGAGACTTAGAGATGATAGGGGCCCAGAGCAGAAGCCTTCTGATGCTTGGTCAAGGGTTTAATCTTTATTTGTTAAGAACTAGAAAATTACTTATGGTTTATTGTGAACACCGCCTGTCTCCTATGGCAAAGAGTGAAAGATAGTTGTGACCCAGAGAAGACAATTAATAGGTGTGATTGAAGGCTAACTAAAAAAAATTCAAATATTAACTGAGGGGTTTCTTTTAGTATAGAGGAGGGAACACAGTAGTAGTTTGAAGAATTATAGTCTGCAAAGCAGAGCAAAAAGAAACAGATGAAGGAAAAGAGAAAGCAATAGGATATTTTCGATAGGCACAGACATGATGGCTGAGTGAACTCAAAGGAGTAATTAGCAATGACAAGTGCAGAAAAGAAATTGAACAGAATGTGGACCACTGTCAGAAGAGTGTCAGTGGAGGGGTGGGAATAGACACTGGTAGTAGGTTGAAGAGTGACTGTGAGGTCTGTTGTGCGAGAGGGAATTTAGACTGTTTCTTTGAGGAGTTGACATTCTTCGTTATGAAGAGAGAGAAGAGAGGCAGCCCTAAAGGTGTCATTATAATCATTTTTATTGCATATATATGCATGTATTTTTCTCTTAGGGATGGAAATGCATTGATAGTTATTGAGGACGCTGCCAATAGAGCAGAAGCCAGAGAAAGAGATGTGAGTGATGGTCAGGGAGGTGATAATAGTGAATGGAGTTAGGGGCTAAAAGTGATTAGTCATCCAGTGCCATGAAGACTGGAAAGTAGAAAAAGGACATGAATATGAGATTGTGGGGGTACAGTATTGAAGGAGCAGCTTTTTGCTTTACAGAAAAAAAATAGTGTGGCCAGAAGCTATTAAATATACTCTAAATTCTCATATATGACACATAAATCCCTTAACTAATTCCTCAGTTTTAATCTCCTACTCCTCCAATGTGCTACGCCACCATTTTGGAACTGTTACCAGATGCTATTCATATCATGTATTTTGCTGTATGATGCCCTCTATATTAAAAGGTTTTTTTTCAGATCCTCTATGGTTCAAGTATAGTTTAATATCTCTCTTCTGCGATCCACAGGGTCTTGAATTCTATAAATCCTTTTCGAGTAGACGTCATTAGATTGAGAGCACCTTAATAACAAAGACCACTTTCAGACATACTTTTATATTCTTACCACTTAGCACACAGTAGTTGTCCAATAAAATGTGTTGAATCTAATTTCATTTTCCAAAGTAAGACTTTTTTGTGTTTTTAAGTTTTTGTAGCAATTTAAGATGATTACTCCAGTTTACATACTTTCCATTTATAAAGCTGAATTAGAAGCAGAATTGATTTTAAAACTGGTAGAAATGATACTTTACTTGCTAAATCACTCTTTTAAATGCACACTACCTTTGCTAGTTTGATTTGGTGTGTGTGTCTGTGTATCTGTGTGTGAATTATGGGTCACCAACAAGCGTTAAATATATTAAGGGTAGAATTTTAGTTCTAATTATTCAATTGATAACAAAGTCTTGCTAGACCCATGATCTTTAAATGCCTGACAAACAACTAGTAAACTTTTATGTTTATACTCTGTTATGTACTATGTATGAGTGTGGTATCTTCTTGGAGGATTCATTTTATATCCCTGTGTCTTAGTTGTTTCTCTGTGAAATGACTTCTTCCACTGACTTCTACACTGTTATAGTTCAGAATTAAGAAGGCTATATTTGATTAATAATTTTTGCTCATAGAAGAAAAGCACTATGTAGATGATTATTCAACCAGGGATAAGAACTTATGTTCTTAGTCATAAGCTGGCCTATTCAGTGGGTGAGTAAAATGAGTGACATAATCTGTCCAACCATCTTTGTATGCAAAGTTTAATAATAAATCATAGAGGATTTTGCTTTTATTTAAATGAGCATAGACCTATTGCCTTTGTTCTTTAAAAGTTCAGTTCTCTATGAGAACAGAAAGAAAAAACAAAAAAAAAAAAAGAAAAAAAAGTTCAGTTCTGTCTTATTTAGAACACTTTTTATTTGTAACTTTCTTCTGCCATAGTTTGCTATACTTCTCATCTCAGTCCAAGATATTACTCCCTGATTTCTTTCTTTTTTCTTTTTTTAGCTCACAGGGTTTCTCACCACCTGAAGTGCAAACACTGTCAGAGTGTATTGATGGCTTTCATATTATATGTTGACAGTGCTACTACTCAGGAGTGGAAATGTGGTCAAAAAGACAGATATGACTGTCCATCCTTTCCAGAGAATACTGCTGTGGTAGGAAACATTCACATTTTTTGTTTTAACTCCCAAGGTTACTTTGGTGTGTACATCTTACTTTTTATTTTCCAAACATATTGTTGCTAAGTTTCTGAAAGTTGTGTTTAACATCATATCCTAGGGTTTTTGCTTCTGTGAGTTTTGCTTAGCATGCATACAAAGAAATTATGATGTTGACATTCTCTTATTTAGAATATTTTATCCAGGGTCCATTGTACTGTGTAATTTAATTTTAAATAATAAATTGAATACAAATGGAAATAGTGTGCTGCCTTTCAAAACATACTTCCTAGATCTAGCCCTTTTCTTGAGATTGTTGAGGACACTGTTACAGAAGCATGACCTCATTTACTGACCTATGTTTGAATGCGTGTTTGAAGGGCAATGACTCAAGATAGTGGGTATTTACGTTGTATTTTAAGTCTTTCAGAAATTAAAAAATTCAATGTATTTTTTATTTTTATTTTTTGAGACAGGTCCTCCTTTGTCACCCAGGCTGGAGTGCAATGGTGTGAACATAGCTCACTGTAGCCTTGACCTCCCAGGCTCAAGTAATCCTCTCGCCTCCGGTGTGCTGCTGCACCTCGCTAATTAAAAAAGAAAATTTTGTAGAGATGGAGTTTTGCCAGGTTGCCCAGATTGGTCTCAAACTCCTGAGCTCAAGCAGTCCACCTGCCTTGGTCCCCCAAAGTGCTGAGATTACAGGTGTGAGCCACTGTGCCTGGCCTGGAATATGATATTCTATAAAATTCATCTCATGATGTTACATATGAACCAATTTTGTAATTGATAAATATTGGTAAAATTACTGTTTCATTTAGACTGTTGACATTATAATCAAAAATAGACTAAATTGAGTAAAAATGAATAAAATAGAAGCATATAGTTTGAGAAGGATGAAGGAGAATCTGTTTTTAACCCATAGTGGGAATGGTTAGAGTTTAGATATAAAATGTAGAATATTTAGTAGAGGAGATTGATAAATGTGATCATATCCAACTTTAAAATTTTTACTTAAATTTGATACTATAAAGTCAAGTTAAGGAGTACACTGGAAAATGTTTACAACCTCTTTATTCATATGCTTATTCATTCTTTCCATAAACATTTATCAAGTGCGTACTATGTACCATGTGCTCTTTTAGGCCCTACAGTTTAGTAGTGAGCAAAACAGAAAAAAATCTCTGCTTTTATAAAGATTACAGTGGATTAGTGTTCAGAAGATATAAAAAAAACTCCTTCAAATTAAAAAAAAAAAGCAAAAGCCCAATAGGAAAATTAGCAAAGAAAATGATCAGGTAATTAAAAAAAGAGAAAGTACAAATGGCCAATAAATATTGTTTCTCTTTTAAAACTTCAGTAGTAACTGGAAGATGCAAATTAAAACAATGAGATAACAAATTTTTCTCAAAAATTAAGAAAAAGATAGACTACCATTGCCATGTGATCACACAGCAAAAAGTCCCTCAACAGATGCCAATGCCTTGATCTTGAATTCCCCAGACTTTAGAACTACGAAACAGTAAATTTCCATTCATTATAAATTACCTAGTCTCAGGTATTCTGTTATAATGGCACAAAATGGACTAAAACAAACTGTATTAGCTTGTGCTGCCATAACAAAATACCACAAACTGGGTGCCTTAAACAAGAGAAATTTATTTTTCACAGTACTGGAGGCTGAAAGTCTCAGACCAGGGTGCCAGTGCTGGTATAGGATAGGTGGTAGCGATGATATAGGATAATGGGTAGTTTCAAGCACTTAGGTGAGCGTGTAAATTGAGATAGTCTTTCAGGAGACGATCTGATAGAACTTCCATTCTGAAACTCCTTTCTTAGGCATATATCTGCTATAGACTGAATGTGTGTCCCCAAAATTCATATGTTAAAACCCTAATCCCCAATGTGATGGTATTTGGAGATGGTGCTTTTGAGAATTAATTAGGTTTGAATTAGGTCATGAGAATGGGAACCTCATGATGGAATTAGAAATCTGCAAGCCCGGTAGAGGGTCCTTACCAAGAACCCAATTATGCCGTCACCCTGATCTTGGACTTCCAGTCTCCAGAACTGTGAAAAATAATTTTCTCTTGTTTAAGCCAGCCAGTTTGTGGTATTTTGTGATGGCAGCTCAAGCTAATACAACTTCTGTCTTAGTCCATTTTGTGCTGCCGTAATAGAGACTGAGTAATTTATAATAAGTGAAAATTTATTCGTTCACAGTTCTGGAGGTTGAGAAGTCTAAGATCAAGGCACAGACATCTGGTGGGGCTCTTTTTGCTGTCATCACGTGACAAAATGTGGAAGAGCAAGAGCACACGAGAGCAAACCCACTCAGGAGGGCCCTTTTTATAATGGCATTGATCAATTCATGGGGGAAGAGCCCTCATAATCTAAACACCTCCCATTAGGCCCCACCTCCCAGCACTGTTGCAATGGAGATTAAATTTCCAACAGATGAATTCTGGGGCACACATTCAAAACACAGCATTCTGCTCAGATACCCAAAGTTCATGTTCTTCTCATATGAAAAATCCATTAATTCCTTTCCAACAGCCCTAAAAGTTTCAGTCTTTCAGCAACAACTTTAAAATGTAAGCCCGAAGTCTCAAATCTAAGCATTATATGACTGAGACCGGTACAATTCATCCTGATGCAAATTATCTTCTAGCTATAAACCTGTGAAATCAAAACAAGTTATGTGCTTTCAAAATACAATGGTGAGACATGCATAGGACAGATTTTTACATTCCAAAGGGAGAAACAGGCAACAAGAAGGCAGTAACAGGTTCCAAACAAGTTCAAAAACCAATAGGGTAGACAGTCCTAAATCCTAAGGCTTAAACTTTGACTTTGTGTCCTGTTTTCTAGGCAATTAAAACAGGAGTTGGGCCCCCAAGGCCTCAGGCAGCTCTAACCCTGTGGCTTTGCTGAACTCATCTCACTTAGCAGCTCTCATGCCTGCACCTCCTCCAGGTTGATGTGGCATGCTGGTGGCTCTACAGTTCAGAGGCTTAGGAGTGGCCCTGCTCTCATGGCTCTACAAGGCATTACCCTAGTCGGGACTCTTTGCAGTGGCTCTGCCCAAGCGGCAGGACTCTGCAGCATCCTTTGAAATCTAGGTGGAGGCATCCATGCCTCCATAGGGCCAGAGTTACACCTGGGCCTGCTTGAGCTACCGCTGAGGTAGGTGGCTAAGGATAGCAGCACCAGAGGCCTCAGACAGCTCTGGGTAATGAACCCCAAATTCTTAAGGGTTTCCTAGGTCTTTCCCTCAAAACCTTTCTTCCCTCAAGCCGTTGCACGTTTGAGCCTATGATGGGAGTGGCAGCCTTGAAGATCTCTGGAATGCTTTTAGGATAATTCTCCCATTGTCTTGATAAATGGCATGGGGCTTTCTTCTATTCGTAGTAATCTTATCAAAGGGTCACTGCTCACACCCTTGATTTTCTCTTCTAAACATGTGCCTTTTCATTGTTTACATGACCGTGCTTGGGATTTTCCAAATCCCTATGTTCTGCCCTTTTAATTGTTAATTCCATCTTTAAATCATTTCTGTCTTCTCACATTTTACTATATGCAGTAAAGAGAAGCCACAGAGTCCCTCCCGTATTTGCTGCTTAGAGATTTCTTCTGCCAGATATCCTAGTTCAATTCTCTTAAATTCTGCCTTCCATAAAGCCCATGGCATGGACATAATTCAGCCAAGTGCTTTGCCACTTTATAACAAGGATGGCCTTCCTCCATTTTCTAATACTTTCTTCCTCCTTTCTATCCAAGGCCTCATCAGAATGGCCCCTACCATCCATATTTCTACCAATATTCTGTTTATAACCACTTAAGTAATTTTTAAGACATTTTATACTTTCACTATATTTCTCCTCTTCTTCTAAACCCTCACCAGAATTACCATTATTGCTATGTTTGTGGTAATACAGGCATTTTCTAGCCTGCTTCTTTAAATTCTTCCAGCCTTTATCCATTATATGTAGTTCCATAGCTGCTTCCACATTTTCAGGTATTTATTATAACAACACTCCACTTCTCTGATACCAGTTTCTGTCTTAGTCTGTTTTGCGCTGCTGTAGCAGGATACCTGAGACTGGTCAAGTTATGATGAAAAGACATTTACTGGCTCCAATTTTGGAGCCTAGAAGTCGAAATCAAGGCAGCAGTGTGTATCTGACAAGAACTTTCTTGTGACATCATCACATGGTGGAAAGCAAAAGGGCAAGAGGGCAGGAGTGCAAGAGAGCTAATGCGCATCTGGGCTTAATACCTAGGTGATGAGTTGATAGGTGCATCGAACCACAATGGCACATGTTTACCTACGTAACAAACCTGCACATCCTGCACGTGTACCCCAGAACTTAATAATAATGAAAAGGAGTGAGCCCATCACCACAAGCCCTTTTTATAATTACATTACTCTATTCATGAAGGTAGAGCCCTTATGACCCACTTTCCCTAGGCCCCACCTCTCAACACTGTCTCATTGAAGATTAAGTTTTTAACACATGAACACTGGGGGACACATTAAAACTAGAGCAGTATCGTAGAATATATAGTGCACAGTCATGTTCATCGGATTTTTGTAGCATTTTTTTTCAATGTCAAAAAGGAAGGTAATCTAAACATCTACTAGGGGTAGATGGTAAAATAAAGCATGGCATAATCACACGTGGAAGATTATAGCAAAGCTTTTATTTATTCATTCATTTTTAATATTTCAGCATTTATTTTAGATACGGGGGTACATTCGTAAAATTTTTACATGAGTGTATTGAAGCCAGGTAGTGAGCATAGTCCCCAATAGGTAGTTTTTTTTTAACCCACAACTTCCTCCCTCTTCCTCTCTCTAGTAGTTCACATTGTCTAACGTTCCCCCTGTTTATATATATGTGTGCTTAATGTTTAGCTTACATTTATAAGTGAGAGCATGTGACATTTGGTTTTCTATTCCTGTGCTAATTTTCTTAGCATTATAAACTTGAGCTCCATCCATGTTGCAAAAAAGGACATGGATTTCTTTATTTTTTAATGGCTATGTAGTATTCCTAAGGGTATGTTTACCACATTTTCTTTATCCAATTCACCATCGATGGGTGCCTAGGTTGATTCCATGTCTTTGCTGTTTTGAATAGCATGGTGATAAGCATATGAATGCGTGTGTCTTTTGGTATAATGATGTGTATTCCCTTGTGTATATACCCGGTAATGGGATTGCTGGGTCTTATGTTAGTTCTAAGTTTTTTGAGAAATCTCCAAACTACTTTCCATAGTAGCCAAATGAATTTACATTTCCACCAGCAGCATATAAGTGTTCCTTTTTGTCTGCAGGCTTATGGGCATCTGTTGTTTTTTGACTTTTTAATAATAGACATTCTGTTTGGTGTGAGATGATTTCTTAGTGTGTTTTTGATTTGTATTCTCTGATGTTTCGTGATGAGCATTTTAAAAACATTTGTTGACTGCTGATATGTTTTCTTTTGATAAGCATTTGTTCACCTGTTTTGCCCATTTTTAATGGGGTTATTTGTGTTTTACTTGTTGATTAGTTTAAGTTCTCTATAGATTCTGGATAGTGGTCCTTTGTCAGATGCATAGTTTGTGATTTTTTTTTCCCATTCTGTAGGTTAGTCCATTGATGATTTCTTTTGTGGTGCAGAAGCTCTTTCATTAAATTAAATTCCATTTGCCTGTCTTTGTTGTTGTTGCAATTGCTTTTAAAGACTTGGCCATAAATTCTTTGCCAAGGCTGATGTTAGAAGGTTATTTCCTAGAATTTCTTCTGGAATTTTCGTAGTTTGAGGTATGACATTTAAAATCCATCTTGAGTTGGTTTTTTAATATGGTAAAAGGCAAGGGTCTAGTTTCATTCTCCATATATAGCTAGCCAGTTGTCCCTGCAACATTTATAGAATATGGAATTCTTCCTCCATTGCTTGTTTTTGATGGCCTTATGGAAGATAAGATGGTTATAGGTGCACAGCTTTATTTCTGACTTTTCTTTTCTGTTCCATTGTTCTCTGTGTCTATTTTTGTGCCAGTACCATGCTGTTTGTGTATGTAGCTATATATTTTGTAGCTTTATAGTGTAGTTTGCAGTCAAGTAGTATGATGACTGGCTCTGTTCTTTTTGCTAATGATTGCTTTACCTATTCAGGCTCTTTTTTGGTTCCATATGAATTTTAGAATAATTTTTTTCTAATTCTGTATAGAATGATATCGGTAGTTTGATAGGAATAGCATCAAATCTGTAAACTGCTTTTGGCAGTATGACCATTTTAATGATATTGATTGCTTTGATTCCATGAGCATGGGATGTTTTTCCATGTATTTGTTTCATCTCTGATTTCTTTCAACAGTGTTTTATGGTTCTTACAGAGATCTTTCACTTCCTTGGTTAGCTGCATTCCTAGATATTTTATTTTCTTTATGTCTATTCTAATTGAGATTGTGTTCTTTATTTGACTCTCAGCCTGGATGTTATTGGTGTATAGTAATGCTACTGATTTTTAGACATTGATTTTGTATACTGAAACTTTGATCATAGGAAATCTTTATTACTGACGTGAAAAGATCCTCAGGAGAATGGATAAGAAAAAATTTAAATGGTATTGGTGTATGATATTATTTATGTAAAACAAAAGTATAATCATACAAAAGTCATATATTTTGTAAGTATATATGAAATGTAATTATATGTTTTACACATATTTATGTCAATGCACATGAAAGAGTATGCAACATTGGTTACCCATCTGGAAAAAGAAGAGGAATTGGACAGAAGTCCAGAGGAAATTTATCGTCACCTAACTTATTTGAAATTCTATGCAAAAATGAATTCATTTAATAATTGTATAACTAAAGTTGTTTTAAATGCAGACAGTTGCAGGAAATATAAAGAAGCAAATGAGGAGCTCAATGAACAGCTGAGACTATTACAGAAACTGAGTTTTTCACTATGTCTTCAAAGCACAAGACATAGTGTCTAGTCAGGTTTGTTTGAAGCACAAATCATTGTTTGAGAGTTGAGGGAAAAAATGGGACAAACTTAATTGGAAGTGTTTGCTAATGGTTTTTAAAGTTGGATTAAATTTTATGATTAAATTTTAAGCAGAGATATGAGATTACTGGATCTGTATTTTATAAAGTTGTATTTGTTGTACAGGATGAATTGGAAAGAAAGACAAAAGAGTTAGTTTGTATGTGTGTATGTGTTGTGTGTGTGTGTATCCGTTGTATGTGTGTACATGGGAGAGAGAGAGACTATTTCAGGAAGAAGGCATATTAAGATATTATGTCTCATAAAACCAACTTACAAATATACTACTAGTAGTCAGATAGTAGAAATAACTTTGAGTATGCTACACAGTATATAAATACATCTCATATCTTCTGTATAAAACTTATAGTATAGATGTAAGCATACACATTTCCCATCTTAATACTGCTATCTCTTGTATACACTTAAAGAAATTTCAAGATCTCAAGATGATTAGGAGTCAGCAAAAAATTTAATCTGATCTTCGAGAACACCTATTCTGCTTTTTCAATTCCCTTGACTTCAGATTCTTAAGAAATCATGAACCTTATATCAGGCCAAAAAGACAGATGATACCTACTTCACCATCTGTCTCAAGGTATATTTCTAACTTCTTTAAATGAAAAAGATGGATATTGGGAAAGTTATTAGTCACCACTGCCTTTCCATCTGCTGGTGATAGAGATGAAGTCAATCAACCTGAGCATCTGCCTGGGTCAGCAGACCAGAAGAGACTTTTGACATGGGAATATATAGCTCTCCCTCCAGAATGCTTTCTAATTTCAACTCTGGACTCCTCTTATTGTTTTTAAGAAGGAAGGTTGATGTTCTTATCTCAGGCAAACTGTCTACGTTCTCTTATGCTGTTTTTCATCACCAAGGCATTTTAAGACGGTCCATCTCATAATTTTAACACAAAACACATTTTCTGATTGCATTCTTGCTTCCTAGAGCCTGATTTTAAAAAGTTAAAAGGGGAAAATAAAATCTGCCTTTTGCAAGACACAGCACACATTACTGCTACGTATTTGTCGGGTTTCCAAAATTAAAATTAAAATGGGAATGATAAATGAAGGTGGTGTTCCCATGTTTCCTTCTCTTTTTAAGTCCACTTAATTCTCCTCTTCTCTTCCATGATCAATATCTTACCCTTAACAACAGCAGTTCCTGTTGTTCACATTCTATTTCATTATACAGACATCTGTCCAGTTCTTATTAAGTTCAAGTCCTAGAACAATAGAGCAGTCTTGTCTTATGTGTGGATAGGAATGCACATTAAAAATAAGTGGAATATAGTGATCATGATTTATTAAAGATATAATTATTTTCTTCAACAAATATTAAACACCAGGTACACAAAGATGGTTTAGATGCCAACTCTGCCCAGGTTATTAGAGAAGGACTATTATAAACGTGTCATTATAATAGAATGTCCTAAGTGTTATAATTGAAGCACATACAAAATTCTGCATAAGTTCAGAACAAGAACTCATGCAGAATAAGAACTATGAACTCATGGAGAGAGAGGTCAAGGAAGGTGTCATAAAAGAAGTGATACTCAGAAACAAAAGAGTAGGGCAGCAAAAAGAGGGTGTAAAGGCTGTTCCAGGCAGTGTGTGTGCCATGTGTCAAGAAACAGATGAGGAATACATTTATTATTTGGGGAAATGTAAATTGTTCCCTGTAGCTAAAGAACAGGCTAAGTAGGAGAAAATTTGGTAAAGAACTAGGGGCGGGGAAGAACTGGATGAAGTCATGCATTGGCAGAAATGACCAATCACTGTTCTCAGTGTTTTATGTTTTTCTTCACATTTACTCCTCACAAAAAAATCTGAGTCAAGTACTAGTATCCTTATTTCGCAAAAAAGGCATCAGCCCAGGTAAGGTAAAAACAAAAATAAAATTTTTCTAAATTTATATAGGTAGAAAATGGCAGAGGCAGTAATTAAATTCAGGTCTAATAGGTTTTAACATCTGTGTTCTGATTCTTAGAAGAGTGGATGGTCAGGGGAAGGTGACTTGTGAAGACCTTGAATGCAATGGGAATTTGAATTTTATGTGTATGCAGTAAGAATTGAAAGAAATATTTTAAGCAACAGAAAAGGAATGTTCATTATATAGACAAAAAAAGACTAGTGCTTTCAGAACTTCCTTCGCTAACATTAGTAATGTGCAGTCATTATTATTAGTCAAAGATTTGCTTCAAGTCAGTGATTGGGCAAGAACAAAACATAATTAAATTGGCCCATGGTAACTGGATATACTCATCTACATAGACTTAAAACTAAAATATAATTTAATGTAATGAAACACCCTGAAAAGGACAAAAAGCTAAGGCATGATTTCCAGTATATCTTCAGCTCATTGATATTTAAATGAACTCAGAACTCAGAGACCAGCACAGATACATCTGCAAAAGCACTGCTTTTAGGGTTGATGTCAACACAGGATTCAAACAGAAAGCTAGTATGACACAATGACTATCTTTGCCAGGCTTTTCAGACTTGGCAATAAATGTAAAATCTGTATAAATTTGAAGCAAAAGTATTAGCAACAGGTGGAGGTCAGTACAACCCTATTTTATATGTCCTGAGTTTATCTGCAACAAAGGCATACCGTAATCTGTTGTTCTGCAGGAAATAAAGTATAAATCAAGAAGGGGCTCTGTATCAGGCCCTATGTTGTCCTTGAACTACGTGCACAGAAACTGAATTGGTAATAAAAGCACAGTGGCCTGCTATGTGGCAAGTGACTGCATTTATTTCCTTTCCTTTTTTTCCCCTTATTACTAATGAGTGAAATCAGTAATAAGCCAGGCAACTTGACACATTAATCTGTTACATTGTCTTTTATTGCCAAGTATGTGTGTATTGTAAACAAAATCCTAATGTATAATTTACCTTGAAGAGAGATTTTTTTTCAAAGTATAGACGTAAAGAAATAATACTTTTCCTCTGAATTCCATATTTAAAGATGACAATTGTAGGTTGAGTGAACTAATTCGAGTTGATTTTGTACTTTAAATTCTGATTGTTCCATTTATCGAGCTCAACAATTTAGTTAGCACCCCTGAGCCTTAGTTTCCTCAACTCAATTGGAAAATAGAAATAAAACTCTCCTCTCTTCCAGGACCTGTATGAAGGTTAAATATGATAATATATAGAGTGCAGGTAGGTGCTGGGTTCATGGCAGCTTCTGTCTGCCCTGCCTACAAAATGCCATATTTGCATTGTTTTGGTTTCAACATTTGGTTTGCTGCCAGAGTAGATAGTCCTACAGAGAAATATATTTGTTTGTCAAAACGTAAATTAAAGATGATTGTAGGTCTTACATTTTATCTGAATTTTAGACTTTTTCTGAATATTCAAATGGTTTATATTCATATTAATTATTAGAAAGTTAGAGTTTTGATGCCTTTGCCTTCATTGAAGCAGTTGCTGTCCATAGGAAGAGATTTAAAAGTAGATAACAGTAGGACAGGTTGGCCTGTTCATGAAGAGACCCTCATCTGGTGCATGACTTAGGAAAATACTTTCTTTCCTCCCTAAGTCTTGTATTAGATTTTTGCTTAACAGAAGACAGCTTGGCTCTAATTGCTAATTTGCAGGAAAAAGCACAATCTCAATGTCTCCCTTATGGCAGAGGTGGTTTTGAAACGAAACCAAAAAGCCATTAGCAATATCCAGCATAATTCTGCCAATAACTAGGGCAAGGGTCTTTTTTTTTTTTTTTTTAATTTATTTTCTTTTTTCCTTGCAGCTGACTTTGGGACCTGTAATTTACAGGCTGTCATAGAAATAAGTTGCATGTGTTAGTTTCCTTGGCAAAAGTGGCAGTCTGTGAATGGTGAATATTCAAGGTGGCACCAGGCTCATCTATGCTGAGAATAAGTTCAGTTCCAAAACATCAAAAAATTCTTACCAGACGTAGTCATAGCAAAGAGGGCACTGTTTCACTGAATTCAGACAATTGCCTAATATATGTCTTACTGACTCAAATGTGCTTGCTTAGAAATAAATAGTAAGTTCCCCAGTGTGAGTGTATCAGTGTGCATGTTTACATTTTGATCAGGACACATTGATTTCTTCCCCACAAATAATGAATACAATATTAATAAGAATATTGATTTGATATTATAGTGTTAATTAGCTTTACTCTGGCAAAAGGCACCTTTGGTAGATTTAAAGCTATCTTGAAAAATAACTCCTGCTAGTATTCTACTTAAAAACCAATATTCATGAAACTGCTAAGAAAACAAATAACTATATATTGATACTATTGATTGCTAGTCGAGTTGTCAGTGGAGCTGATAGCACAAAACCTCACCATAAAGTAAGGTTAAGATTGACTGATAGTGTATTCTCATGGTCCTGTGAGTTGTTATATGTGCTTTACAAAGGGAAACTAAATTTTATTTTTAGGTGTATTTTTCTGACCCTCATTCTACTCACTCATTTCACCACCTCCTTCACTTATGAAAATAGATAGCAAACCATAGAATAGATCAAATAGATGCAGAATTTTTCACTGATACGTGTTCTGAATATATCATACAATTTCAGAGGTCAGGACACCCAAGGTGTCACCTCTATGCATAGTCAGTATTTTCATCTTGTTTTCATATACTTTGCTCTTGGAAGCCCCTGACATGACTAGTAAAATAGATTTATTTTAACGACTAAGGGGTTCTAGTTTCAGAAACATAATAAGACTATTTCTGATGTTTTGACTAGCACAAAAATAAAATTTTAGCTTATTGTTCATATGTATGGTTGGAATTCCCATTCTAATTCTGTTTTCATAACTCAGGTCTCAATTCTACCACTTTTTCCATGATTTATTTATCTATTTTTATTTTGTTTTGTCTTTGTTTTCAGGATTTTGAATCTAGATTGATTTTTTTTTTCTATGCTGTGACCACATTGAATAATTATACTTAGATGCTTTATCCTTTATATACAGTTTTAACAAAAATAACTTCTTGTATATGTAGCACATATATAGGTATATCAATATTTTATTACCCTCCAAACTTTACATAGGAACCAAACTTTTTGTTCTTTATTTATAACTGACTTCACCACAGAAGATCCAAGGATTTTATTTGAAGCTTACAAAATTTGTCTGAAGTAGGTGTCAGAAACAAGTGCTAAAATGGAAAATGTGGAATCACTAGCCTCCAATGATAACATTCCGAATAATTCATACTAATGTGAAGAAGCTCCATTCCCTAGCTCTCCCACCACTTGGAATGTGTTGAAAAGGTGCCATGATGAACAATAGACAGGCTTTTATCACATTTACTTTGCCATATTGCATGTACATGAAGCCAAAGAGTGACTGGGAAGAATCCCAGCAGAGTACGAAAGAGCAACAAACTGTAAAAGGAAAAATGAGAATGGAAAGAGGGGAAAAGGTGAGTTCTCAAGCGAAAACGCTAAAATGAAGCCAGAGGGAAATGTTGAAAAGGGAGAGAAACACTACAGAGGAGGGAAAAAAGAAAAAGAAAAGTGAACAGATTGTAGGCAGAATCACTGTAGAACTGAACATATCTAAAGTGTCAGGCAATATATCTCTAAAAATTTATTTGGGCGTGCAGCCATTTCTTTTTAATAGTGGGCTATTCTCAAGTGTTATGAAAGTCATTTGAGATTTGATGTCAGTTTTATTCTTGGCATTCAGTCTTTCTGTATGAACACAAAAGGAAACCATGAGGTTAGACAAAAAGGTAAAAGGAAGTTTTCATAGAAGGGGAATAAGGAAACAATACATTGACATTGAAAAAGACATTTTAGAAATACTACTCTTCTAATTGTTTACACATCTGTGCTGTTAGTTGCAGGCAGATTTGATGGTATTGAAGTGTTATTGTTGCCAAACATTGATTTGAAATCAAATGCTTTGCATTCTTAACATTTCAATATACAAAATGCTCTCCAGTAAAATACCCTGGGGAAATGGGAAGTCAGCTTTTCTCCATAGGAGTTGTAAAATTCATTTAGAGTGGTGAAAGTTTCACAATTTTAAAACTATTAACATTTCTCTAAGTAGAAGGTATCAAAACCTTTGAAAACCTCAATAATTATAAAATTTTGAATAGCACAAGTGAGCTTTTGAACTTCTTAGCTATTTTTTGTTACAGAAATTTTCTTTAGGTTTGGCAACAATGGTTTCTTTCAACTGCACATTTCCCTTCCATTAGATATGAAGATAAGAAGAATTGAAACTCTTTCCATGAAGGTATTTTATAAAAAGTGATTGATGTAACATACCTGTTTAGTATTTATTCTCTCTCACATAATCACAGCACAATTGAACTTAATTCAGAATCTTATGGGTGGACAGAGACATAAAGAAGACTTCTGAATGCCTTATCAACAATTAGAACAAATTATTGTTTGGCAATGTGATAAGGATAAATAAGTTGTAAACATATAAAAAGAGATTATTAGGAGACTTCATTGCTGAGTTTGTTTCTATAATTCTTAACAGTTCTTTGGCACTACCAGACTGAGAAAGACAACTAAACATCTTATGCTAATTATACAGCCTGTGTTGCCTGATGTTTATAACTAGATTATACTCAATATAACTAAAATGAGGGCTAAGAGTCCTCAAATTTATCCAATTTTTGTATGCTTTTCTCTTCTGGATAGGGAAATACATAACATTAGCTAATATTAGCTATTTGTAAAACATTTCCTTCCAACTCCATTCTAAGTATCTAAGATGTCACTTCAATCATTCCTAACTGTGACAATAATAGGAGTTGCTGGGAAATGAATCATTAATTTTTAGACTAAACATTTTAATTTTTCCATAATTCTTCCTTTAAAAAGGAAGATTATAATTCTTTTAAATGTGATGATATTTACTTAAAATAGCAATCATTTCTCAAATATCATTTGGTAGGAAAATTAATAAACTCATCAGTTTAGGACAACAAGATAAAATATATAAAATTTTAGCAGATGTAACTAATTTCATAGAAAACTTTATAAAACTTCTTATAATAAGATTAGAATATACATATCCTTGAATAAAAAACAGATATATTTATATATGTACATGCGCACACACAAATATGTGCATATATGGTAATTAAGATTTAGTACTAAAATTGTTTCTCCAAATTTCAGTTTCAGGATTCTATTCCATTCTTATATTCTTTTCCTTCTTTGACCCAAGTGTTCCAAATACTGTCTCAAAGGGAATGTATATTTTAGAGTTTTTATTTTGATGTATCACTGTCTCCTTGCAAAAAGTGCTCAAAGAGCTAAAAACATTTTTAGTTTAAAAAAGATGGTTTGAAAAATTTCTTCACTTTTGGATTAATCAATTTGACTATTTAGAGAGCTAAACTGAAATAAAAAGAAACTTCTATATAAGGAAGATTAAGTATTGGCTGGGCATGGTGGCTCATGCCTGTAATCCCAACACTTTGGGAGGCCGAGCTGGACAGATCATGAGGTCAGGAGTTCAAGACCATTCTGGCTAACATGGTGAAACCTGGTCTCTACTAAAAATACAAAAAAATAGCCAGGTGTGGTGGCACATGCCCGTAGTGTCAGCTACTCAGGAGACTGAGCCAGGAGAATTGCTTGAACCCGAGAGGCGGAGGTTGCAGTGAGCCAAGATTGCTGCACTCCAGCCTGGGTGACAGAGTGAGACTATGTCTCATAATTAATAATAATAATAATAAAATTCTGTAAACAAAACTATAATTCGGTATCTCTCATGAGCACAGACCCAGAATCTTTTTTTTTTAGACAGCCTTTCACTCTGTTACTCAGGCTGGCATACAGTGGCGTGATCTCAGCTAACTGCAATGGCCGCCTCTCTGGATCAAGCGATTTTTGTGCCTCAGACTCCTGAGAAGTTGGCACTACAGGGTGTTGCCACCACACTCAGCTAATTTTTTTTGTATTTTTAGTAGAGATGGGGTTTCATCATGTTGGCCAGGTTGGTCTTGATCTGCCTGTCTCAGCCTCCCAAAGTGTTGAAATTACAGGTGTGAGCCATTGTGCCCAGCTAGACACAAACTCTTCAACAAAATCAACAAAATATTAGTAAACAAAATCCAACAATATATGAAAAGAATAATATATCCTGAACAAAAGAGATTTGTTTCAGGTGTGCCAGGCTGGTTCAACATTTGAAAATTAATTAGTGTAAAGCATCATATTGATTGACACAATACAAACATTTGACAAAATCCAATTCCCACTTATAAAAACTCTCAGCAAACAAAATCAAGGAAAAATTTCTCAAGTTCATAAAGAAATCTACAAAAGACCAACATATAACATCATACTTACTGGTAAGACACTGCATGCTTTTTCCCTTAGATCAGGAATATGGCAAGAATGTCTTAACTGCTATTAATATCTTACTGAAAATTCTAGCTAATGCAATAAGACAGGGAAAAATAAAAAGAAAATATACAGATTGGAAAAGAAGTAAAACCATCTTCATTTGCAGATGACATGATTTTCTATATAGAAAAATACCAAACAATTTACCAAAAATCTCTCGGAACTAATAAATAAGTAGATTAAGGTAGAATGTATACAGAATTACCATTATCACTTTGAAAAAACATTTATGTATTAGAGCAATTAAGAAAAATAATAAAAGGTTTTATTTTACCTTCAGTTATTTTCTCTCTGATGCTTTTTCTGTTTTAAAAGTTTAGAGCTGAGTTTCTGACATATTTCTCTTCTCTCTGAAGAACTTCTTTTCACATTTCTTTGCTGGAAGGTCTGCTGGCTATGAATTCCTTCAGTTTTTGTATCTTTGAGAGTGTATTTCTTTTTCAATTTTGAATTCAATTCAATTTTTTTTCCTGCCTTTTGGAATGCCTTACAAGTTTTTGTTGCAATCTGAATATGATATATTAGGTAACAGGTATTGAGGTTAATAGGATATTAGTGTGAAATTTATTGGAATCTGACCAGCAATTGGACTATATTCAACATTTGTTGTAGCTGTAGGTGTCAGAGACTAAATTTCACTAATGTCCTGTTTTTGTTTCTCTGTTGGCTTTGGGTTTTCTTAAGATCTTTCATAGAACCTTAGCTTTGCACCTTTTTCAGCTGTAATCTATTTTTTACTGTTAATGTGATGAAAAAGAGTTGGGGAGGAAAATGCTTTATAATATTATAATCAAATCTTAATCTTTTAGTTGGCCTATGTCCTTGGAGTGACCTTCACAAGTAATTATTACATTCCTATTCTCCCCCACTTAGATGAAAGGCTAGAGAGGCCTGAGTTGCGTATTACTCTCCTGCTTATTGGAGATATGACTTTTGTAATGGCTTCTTCACTGGAGAGTAGCCTATTGTTTTGGCATTCCAAAGTGATCACTTTCCCCATCTGTCCATCAAAGATATGAGGTGATTTTTTCTGTTTTTTTTTTTTTTTTTTTTATTGTGAGAACCTGGTGGCATCTTTGCAGGTAAAACCTGTAAAATTGTGAGCTACAAGCTTAATATACAAAAAGTCCGTTGTTTTCATGTATAGCAGCAATGACAATTGGAAATTGAAATTTAAAATAACAGACCATATACAATAGCACAAAAACATTTTACTTGGGTGTATATCTAAGAAAGTATGTACAGGTTGTGTATGCAGAAAACTATAAAACATTGATGAGAGAAATCAAAGAAAATTCAAATAAATTGAGAGATGTTTGTAGTTTATGGATTGGAAAATCAAATATTGATAAAATGGCCATTCTTCCCAACTTTATCTATATAGATTCAAAGCTAATATTACACCTATATATATTTTTTTCTTGCTGCTTCAGCAAGAAAAAAACAATGATGTGCTAGTAGCAATTAGCACAGCTAGCACCCAGATCTTTGTTTCTAATACCATTGTCCAGTAAAACAAATAAGTGCTTCATGGCTTGTTTTAGTATGGGGGTAGGAAGTATACAAGATGAGCCTGGAACATATTATAGTACCAAAAAGTAAAGGAGAACTAAAAAAGCCCACCCTGTTCCTAACAAAAAAACAGCCTCACAATGATGAGGGTATTTCAAAAGAACACAGGAGTCAAGTGAAAGAGCTCCCAATTATGAAAGCTGGAACAATTTGAGCAACAAAATAGAGTTGTATTGGATTACAATCTAAAGTAAAAAAATAAATTTCCATGAGTTTTTACTGATTACATAAATTTCTTCTTTTCTAAAATTCATAATCCCATTTTAATCATGAGAAAAATATCAGGAAATCCCAATCAAAGAACATTCTGTAAAATATCTGACCAGAGCTTTTCAAAACTGTTAAGATCATCGAAAACAAGGAAAGTCTGAAAACTGTCACAGTCAAGAGCAACCTAAGAAGAAATGGCTACTAAATCTAATGTAGGATTCCAGATGGACTCCTGGAACAGAAAAAAAAGAACATTAGACATAAACTAAGGAGACCTGAATAGGGTATGGACTTTAGTTAATAATGTTATGTCAATATTGGCTCATTAATTATGACAAATGTAAGATGTTGATAAGAGGAGAAACTGGGAGGGGGTTATACAGAAACCCTTTTTACTATCTTTTCTGATTTTTTGTAATCTAAAACTAATAATACAAATAATTTAAAAAAGCATTGTAAAGGAAAATTTTATCTGCTTTAATCTACTCTGCGCACTAGAATATGAAAGGATCACCTGAACTAGACATTATTGATGTAGCAAACAGTATGACTGTCGTTCATTTTGGCTGCCCAGCAGCTTATGCCCTTTAAATACCTGAATGGATTTTTTTTAACAAAAAAGTTTATTAAAAAGTAGAAGTTATTAAGAATGCCTAAACACGTATGCTAAAATGAGAATTACATACTTTTTATTGACTAAAGTATAAGTTTATATTACAGTCTATACAATAATATGGAGGGAAATTCTGATATTGACTTCTATGTCATTGGGGAGTTGATAAGGTTTTCAGGCGGATATGACCAAGATAAGTATTTCTGTTCTCCTAGATCTGAGTTTCTCTTCTTGTGGTCTTCAATTCCTAGTATTTTCTGAGTGTACATTGAGTTTCTTGGAAAGGACTAGTCCATTTTGAGATAACAGTTATCTCAAATTGAATTAAGTTTAGTCTAAAGCTTTCTCCATACATATCTGAGGTCTGGCCAAAAGGTTTACCCATACATAGCAAATTGTAACCTACCTTGATGTATAAACAGACTATAACCTACTCTAGTAACAAGTAGCTGTTTGAGCCAGTCACAGCAGCTGAATTTCAGCCAATCACAGGTGACCAACTGTTGAAACCATGTTCAAATAAGATAAATGCTGAGCTGTAACCAATTCGGCTGTTTTTATATCTCACTTCTGTTTCTGTACATTACTTTTTTTTTTCTGTCCGTTAATGTTGTCTGACCATGTGACAGTCTTAGAATAACTTTGAACCTATTCTGGTTCTGGGGCCTGCCTGATTCGTGAATCAATTTTTGCTCAATTAAACTCTTAAAATTAATTTGTCTAAAGTTTTCCTTTCAATAATACCCAATGATTATACAGCACTCATTACAGGCCCAGTCTCCTTCTAGGTGTTTTATACTTATTAACTCACCTAATACAACAATTCTATTGGATGGCCTCTGTTATTAATGTCTCTGATAACAAATGAGGAAAATAAGCCTCACACCCTATAAGGGGCAGAGCAGGGACTATGGACTTTCCTGCACTATTAGTAGTTAGCCATAAAGATGTGGCTTATGGTATTAGAGTCCATATACCTAAATTACCACATTTTTAGTTCATATGTGAGAAGTGCTCGAACTCAGGTTTTGAATAACAACTAGTAAACTATACATGGCACTAGGATGCCTTCATACCTTCAGTTCCTGTGCAAGGAATGCAACCTAATTTAGCACATAAACAAACTGAGAATCTAATTTAGAATGTCTTAGCCAATTACAGCAGCTAAGTTTCATCCAGTCATAGGCTGCCAACTGATTAGATTTTGTTCAAATAAGGCAAACACTAGGTTGTAACCAATCAAGCTGTTTCAGTACCTCTTTTCTGTTCTTAAATGCTATCAACTTGCATTGCAAGGTCGAGCTTCTGAACAGTTTCTGGTTCTGAGGGTTGACCAATTTGCAAATCATTCTTGCTGAGTCTGTTAAATTTAATTGTCTACATTTTTATTTTTTTTCACAATTATGTTCAAAGGAGAGTTTTGTTCCCTCCAAAAATGTGCCCTGTGTGCTTCACATAACATTGTGAGGGATCATCAACTTCTGCTTGGTGCTGCGTCTTTGCTCTCTAACCTCAGCTTTCAGTATTCCTTAACATCTGCCCTGTAGGTGTTCTGCCCCAGCTGGCATCATGGAAAGTAGTTCTAACGTGTTTCGTGTAATTAGAGAAATATGTTCTTGATTGAGATACAAGAGGAAAATAATTTTCAAACCACTCCCTACCCCAGGCCAACTGACATCAGTGATCTTCAGTTGTGACCTTGGTACAGTTTTTGAACCTAAAACTTTTGACCTACTTAATGAAAAGTATTTAAACACAGATTCTGAGGTATCAAATGCTAGTAAGAACCCTAAAATAACTAATAATGGTTTTCTTTGCTTGATCAAAGATCTCCACAGGAAGGAGATTGGCAATTCAGTAGGTGGCACTTTTTCTACTGAGCCAGAACTAAAGCAAAACCTCAGGACTTCAACCTGCCCCAAGAATAGGTACCTTTCCACTGAGAAATGGGACAAAGGAGATATTTATTTGTGGCATTAAAAAATATTTTTTTGAAGTGCTCAGGTGTGTTGGTTAAAATCCAGTTTGGATAATTACATTCTTCTCACAGAAATTCCACCTACAATTTTAACTGCCACCTCTAATTTCATCAACAGTTTGAATTCTAAATCGTCTCTTTTTGATACACATTGTTCTTTAGTTCCACTGCAATGGCTGGCCAATTGTCTCCCTCCTCCTTGTAGCTGACAGTAATGAAGTAGCACAGGAAACTATTTTTGGGTATAATTAAGTGATTGTAAATGAATGGCACTATATTAAAATGATGTAATATTTATTATAACATGATATGAAAATGTAAACTCTCATAGATTTTGGAATTCCTTTGGTGAAAAATTTTTGGCACTTTCTTTGTGGTTACTGCCAACCTAAAGATAGCCATGCTTTATGATGCTTCAAAAAATATGTGAGTGTGTCACCTGCCTGATGAAGACATATCCATGCTTTGGTATTCATTTCATATGGTATGACATAATGTAGTTGAAAGATAAAGCACTTTACATGGAAAACAGAATACTAAAGTAACATGTGTTAAATCCCTTGCTTTAACTGAGAAATGTATAAAATAAAAAAAGCTTTTTGTGTTCTCAAACAGCTTATGATTTTTAAATTGAAAGAACCAAAAATTAATAAAAGTTTACCCTAAACTTAGTATTCAGAAGTAGTAAGTTATATCCCAGGGGCAAGCAGTTTTTCTAACTAATCTCATTAATATCCTTTGGTTTCCTTCCTTCCTCCATCCTTTCACACCAGCATTCTTATCCCAAAATCTCAGAGAAATACATTTTTAGTTTCTCATTCTTCTTTTCTACTAGTTCCTTCTGCATTATTGTTTTATGTCTTTCCTTTCCTAACTTTTCCTCTAAGCATTGAGCATGAATAATGAATTTCACATTTTCATTAATGCTTATATAATACATAATAATCACTGTCCAGACAAACAAAACAAAATCTCTTTGAAACACTGAGAACTTAAAAACACTGATACTAGTGCAAAGCCTTAGTCATTCAATGAACAATTATGGTACATTCATTGTAAGATAGACATTAAAAAGTGTAAGATACAATGATTATTTTATTTTACCAAATCAAAGTCTGAGTCAAATCTCAGGGCTTCACAGCACACCTTGAGTAAAGCCTGGCTGATACATCTGCTCATTTTTCTCCGCATCTTGTTTCTAGTTATCTAATGCCAACTGCCTCTTATATACTGTTGCAATCAGCATCAACAACCATACAGGAGCCTCCTCAATAGTCTGATATATCTCCCTCAAAATATGTCAACCCAGCTAGGTGTGGTGGCTCATGTCTGGAGTCCTAGCACTTTGTGAGGCCAAAGCGGGATGATCACTTCAATTCAGGAGTTTGAGACTAACCTGTGCAACATAGTGAGACCTCAACTTTACAAAAGATTTAAAAAAGCGTAGCCAGGCATGGTAGCATGTACCTGTAGTCCCAGCTACTGTGGAGGCTGAGGTGGCAGCATTATTTGTTTCTGGGAGGTTGAGGCTGCAGTGAGCTGTTACTGTGCCACTGCACTCAAGCCTGGGTGAAGAGCAAGACCTCATCTCTAAAAATAAATAAATAAAAAAAATAAAATCCATGTCAGCAACTGCTTTTCATTTAGTAAAGTAGGAAAACAAGTGGTAAAGAAAAATCAGAGCTTGACAGTAGTTGAAATGGTTAAAAACTTATACTATTGAGGAAAAACTGCAACAGGGAATAAGAGACCTGAGTATAGGACTGGGCTCAGTTCTAACTACAATAGGGAAGAGGAGATTTATAGCTAAGGATTAGATTAATGGGATTGGTGGATAAAAAATTATTAAGAAGGTGGGGCGATTCTTGCTAAATTGGGGTAACATAATTCTTCCTGAAGGAAGGCCAGTCTAATCCAATATCACATGGGGATGGCAGGGATGAGAAATTAAGTCAGCTCTTCAGGGTGATCAGATATTGAGGGTGGGAGATGCTTGATAAACTGACCTTCTACTTATGAATAGTAAATCTGTCTTCCTGATGATGTTCTCAATAACTTTTTTCTTTCTTTAGCTTACTTTATTGTAAGAATACAGTATGTGATAGATATATCATAGAAAATATGTATTAATTGAGTATATATGTTATTTGTAAGGCTTCTGATCAATAGTAGGCTATTAATAGTTAAGTTTTTTGAAGTCAGACATTATTTGTGGATTTTCAAATGTGTCGGGGTCAGCAGTCCTAACCCCTATGTCCTTTGGGGTTCAATTGTTTACCTCATGTATAAATGAGACACACTCAGAGAAATGAAGAAATCTCAGAGATGACTTTGACTGCCATGATCCACTGAAACATAGAAAAAAAGAGTTGGGGAAAGGACAGTCGTGGGGAGATGCCTGGGAAAAGCAAGATAAACAAATATAAGGCTTGTTATACAGATTTAAGTTATGCCTTCTCCATTGATAAGTATTTCTACCGATTCAGAGTCATCCTTTTCTACCTGGTGCTGAGCAGGAGATGCCCTTACAAATAATTTCCTATATAGGTGTAAATTTCATTTCAAAAGGGTAACTTCTCTGTTTTCAGAGCTTTTACTGTGTCTGCAGTTTTTAAAAATAATCAGCTTGAAATAATCCTTCGGGGTGGTATATTCTGATCTTTTACAGTATACTACTATTTTTATAGGATATGCCCTTTAGATTGATTTTCAAGGATCGGTGAAATATTTGCAGTGAGCTACACACATTCCTTTCCCTTATCACCTTTAAGACTAAGAGCATGTATTGAAAACAGTTAGCTTGTTTTTTTTTATGGTAACCTTTAACAGAGAAGAAAAACAATCTAATTGGCTTGCAAAGGTCTTGAACTCATGACCTTGACCAAGTTCAGGTCTATAGCAAAACAAAAGCATTGAGAAAGACAGTTATTTCTATCATTTTTATCAGAGACCATGGCTTTGAACACATTTTACAGAATCCATACCACTCTCTAAGGATCATAGTATTATCTCTCCAAAGAGATAATATGAACTATGAACAGTGAAAATACCAGTCTGAAAGACTTAGAAACAACTGCTTTTTGTTTTGTTGTTGTTCTGCATAGGGAATGGGTATCCTCATTTTTATGAGTCTTCTGATTCTAGTCATCATTTACAATATGTGGTCCTTAGAAGGGACACTGCTCTTTAATAAACTTGAGTTGACTAGTGAATTCTTTTCCAATATGTTTACAAGAATGTAATCTCTATGATACTTGATTTAACAAAAATAATGATTCCCTTTAGTCATTCCATTTATTTTAATGTGAGTAATACTAGCCTACTCAGAATAGTAGGGGGACAAAACCCCTGAAAAATAGTATTAAATATAGAAATGCAAGTAAATAAAAATAATGAGAAAACGATGAACATTGTTCTCAAATTCTAGCAGTACATTTGTTTTGGCATAAACAAAACTGATTTTTATGCATTGAATTTTTGCTTAGATTCTGTGAGTATCTGCATTAGAATCAAAAGCTGCTTTCATGACTCCTCCCTTTAAATTCAAGGGATATTGTCTTAATGCATCAAATTCATCATATGCTGCCAATTCCAACAAAGAATCTGATGAGATTCAGATCATTTGAAGGTAATTAAAATGGAACAGTAAACACAAAGCTCTTCTACTCCTACAGCAGAATGTTACTTTTCCAAATGTAAAGTGAGTACAAAGGATAATCGTGTTATACTGAAGTGTCAATAGAGTCAGGAAGTCACCACTGATGCTCCTGTCTGCTAAGCATATCAGAGGACACACAATCAGAAATCACTCAAAGTCTTTTAGACTCTGCAGGCATGTGGTTAATTATAGAGGCTAAGAGTGACTCTGAAAAAGGCTAAAACACTCCCTATTTTCACAGCAAATGTCTGAGTGAAAACAATTATCATGTGAGTCCACTTTACCACAAAAGTTTTTCTTAGCCCATATAAGCATAGTTAACAACTGTGCAACTAACTAATGCAGTCTGATTCTGTCATGTACAAGTTCTCCTTTGTTCTGCCCACAAACTTGACAGCCCATCCCGAACAAGAGTTTTCTCGATGGGTTGCCATCTTGCTCCAGTTGTCAGACCTGTGAAACTGCTTTAACAGATTTTCGAGAAGCCTATTGATCCACTCAGATTCATCTGCTGGAACGTGTACAGCTTCTGCCTGCCCTGCTATCTTTCCTTCAGTATGTCTTTGCTTCATTTTCCCTGGGGTTTCCCTTTCCCAAAAATGTTCACTGTAAAAATGACCTTTAATAAATCCATTTCAGCACATTTCCATTAGTCCACAAAAGTTCATTCTTCATAGCTCCAGAAATCAGAGTTGAATCTTCATTAAAGTTTCAATCACTTCAAGGCATGGCCATCTTTGTTTCCCCATTTATATGTTGTCATGTGGTTTAAAAAATATTTTTACCTTTTGCTTTATTCACTTTATTTTATTCCTTAAAATTGAAAATGTTCTCTGATAAAATAACACAAAATAATTTTGATTTTAACCTTCAGTTTTTTCATACTGTCATTTGTCTCCTGAATGAATATATGCTACTCTCCCCTGTTTAGCCAAGATCCTGCCAAATCCAATACTTAAAAATGCCACCTAAGGCCGGGTTGGGTGGCTCACGCCTGTAATCTCAGCACTTTGGGAGGCCAAGGTGGGCAGATCACAAGGTCAGGAGTTCGTGACCAGCCTGGCCAACATGGTGAAACCCCATCTCAACTAAAACAAAAATTAGCCAGACATGGTGGTGTGTGCCTGTAGTCCCAGCTACTTGGGAGGCTGAGGCAGGAGAATTGCTTGAACCTGGGAGGCAGAGGTTGCAGTGAGCCGAAATTGTGCCACTGCACTCCAGCCTGGAGACAGGGCGAGACTCTGTCTCAAAGAAAAAAAAAAGCCACCTAAAATATTACAATAATCTAATAATGTTAGCAAGTTTTATTTTTTCAAGTTTAATCCAGGATAATACTTTTATATTCCCAATATTCATTTGAACCAAATTCAAAATAAAGTTTCCAAAGTTTTCCTAACTTTTGACATTATGACATTATTTTAAAATAGGGCTTCAGTCACAGAATAAGGAATGCTTTTTGTACAATGTTTCATAATAGTTTGATAATACTGTGGGTGCATATATCATAGACTTGCAACTACAGAAAAGATGTACATGAGCTATCTCAAACACACACATACAGACACATTTATGCCTACATATATCATATGTAGTTATCATGTATGTATACATGCATAATAAAAAACTAGAAGGCAGTAAATAAGCCCATATATTCTATTTGAAGTGAAAAACTAAAAAATAATTTTCTGGCTCCTCAACTACTGTTTACAGTCCTCAAGAGAAAAAATGAAATTTAAACTAAATGTCAAACTTCTCTGCAATATATCTAAAATACCATTCTTTCCTTAAAATCACCTACCCCCTATCCCAGAACTGCTTGTATTTTCTACTTTGACTTCTCAAAGCAGTGTGAATCTCAGTTATTTATCCATCATCCATTTATCCATCTGTTTTCTTATTCAGTTTATAATTAGTGTCCACCTTGTTACTGAAACTATATTAGGAATCCAGGAAAACATGCATTATCCCTGCTCTTAAAGTACTCATGATCTTGTCAGAGGTGGACAGCAATTTCACAATAACCACATTTATAATTGTACATTTTGACATTACTTCTTTTGTTCTCTTGATATGAGGACATTAAGGGTAAGGCCTGTATTTTCTTTGTCTCTGTTTCCTCTTACAGTGTCGAAAATATTACTTGCAATAGCTATTCAGTTAAAGATTTAAAATGTACAAGGCTTTGTATACAATTCCAACTTAATTTTATCTCCCTTTTAGTCTTCTTGGCAATTACTCTAACGAGAATACTAGCTGTTAAGAATTTCTATTGTTAGAAATTATCTTGCTCTAAGTTCACACTAAAATATAAAAGATTTCTAATGATAACTGTAGATATCAGCCAAGAAATTCTCTGAACTATAAAGTTTCAAGCCTTATGTTTTCTGGGGAGAATTTTAAAAATAATTTTGTTTTATTAGAGAATACAAATACATACAGATTTCTCCTGGCATAAGTATGTAACTCTATGATAAAATTTCGACAAAGTAAACACCTGAGTGAACACCCAGAATTAAAAATGGACTATTATAAGCCTCCAAGAAGCGCCCTGATGGTACTTACCAGTCAGGGCCTCCACCCATTCTCACCCCAAAGATGACCACTATACTGACTGCTAATACCGTGGCTTAGCTTTGCATCTTTTTGAACTTTATTTATTTATTTATTTTTAAAAGCACGTGAATTTGATTACTTCACTAAATGCACCACAGCGTGGTTACAACATCTATTCTTTGAAATAACAGTGTTCTCAACATAGTGCTCAAATAGCACTGTTGGAAAACTCTTTTTCAACATATGTGTTTAAACACATGCTTTCCACTCGGGGTCACAACATTCATTTTCTGAAATAACACTGTTTTTGAACTTTATTTAAATCGATCACTTAGTATTAACTGTTTTGTGTTTAACTTATTTTGTTTATTATTTCTGTGATATTAGTCCACATATTTGTTTACATCAGTAGTTCATTGTTGGTTTTTTTTTTTTTTTGAGATGGAGTTTCACTCTTGGTGCACCGGCTGAAGTGCAGTGGTGCAATCTGGGCTCACTGCAACATCTGCCTCCCAGGTTCAAGTGATTCTCCTGCCTCAGCCTCCCAAGTAGCTGGGATTATAGGCACCTGCCACCATGCCAGCTGATTTTTGTACTTTTAGTAGAAATGGAGTTTCACCATGTTGGCCAGGTTGGTCTTGAACTCCTGATCTCAGATGATCCACCTGCCTTGGCCTCCCAAAAGGCTGGGATTACAGGCGTGAGTCACCATGCCTGGCCAGTTCATGAATTTTAATCAATATTTCAATATTTGGTATTCCATTCAATTAATATATTAAAATGTATTTATTTGGTTATTAATAGGTTTTTGAGTGATTTGCACTTTAGAACTTTTAAAAATAATCCTTCCAGGAACATTCCTACACATGTCATTTGGTAAACATATGTGTGCATTCGAGTTTAGTATATACCTAAGAATTGATGTGTGTGTGTGTGTATATGTATATACATATACACACACCATATATATATACGTTCAGCTTTAGTAGACCTTGGCAAACAGTTTCACGGAGTATTGTGCCAGTTTACAGTTCTACTAACACTGTATGAAAGTTGCAGTTGCTACACATCCTCTGTAGCACTGGTTTTATCTATCTTGTTAATTTTAGTCATTCTTATGAGAGTATAGTGGTATCATATTGTGATTTTAATTTGCATTCACTTGATGACTGTTTGAGCATTCTTTCATATGTTTGTTGGCCATTTGGAAGTTGTCTTTTGCAAAGTGCCTGCTCATAGAATTTGCCTATTTTTCTGTTGGGTTGTCTACCTTTTTCTTGATTTGTAGGTGTTCTTATTTATGCTGGATTCATGTACTTTGTTAAATTTATCAAAAATTTTATAAATTTTCTCATTTATTAACTTGCTTACTTATTCCCCTATAATTTCTCCTGAACAGCTGATGTTTTTAATTTGAATAAAGTCCACTTTATAGTCTTGTTTAAGGAATATTTCCCAACGCCAAGAGTATAAAGATAGTCTCTTATATTATTCTCTGGCAACGTTATTGTTTCATTTTTCAACATTTAGATGTTTACCTGAAATTAATTTTTGTTTTTGATTTGGGGTAAGGGTTGCTATGGTCTAAACGTTTGTGTATTTCTAACATTTATATATTAAAACCTAATCACCAAGATGATGGAATTAGAAGGAGTTGGGATTTGGAAGGTAATTAGGTCATGAGGACAAAGCTCTCATAAATGGAATTAGTGCCCCCTTATAAAATAAGTGTGAAGGAGATTGTTAGTCCCCTTTGGTCTTCTACCTTGTGAAGATGCAGAAAGAATGTGCCGCTTTTGAAGCAGAAAACAAAACTTTACCAGATATTGAACCTGCTGATGCTTTGATCTTGGACTTCCCAGTCTTTAGAAATGTGAGCAATAAATTTCTGTTTGTAAATTACCCAGACTAGTGTATTTTGTTACACAGCAGCAGGAACAGACAAAGACAGGACTCAAGTTTACTTTTTTTTTCTTTAAGAGTATTCCATTGACCTAAAACTATTTATTAAGAAGATCTTCAGTGAAGTATTTTGTTCACCTTTCAGGGTGAATTTGAATTCACTTTTTAGGGTGGACATTTTCTGTATTTTCAGAAAAAGGTACTAGAATGAAACTTTTAGATATATGAAGAGCTCAATATCTGCCAAAATGCAGGTATAGAGACATTGTGGCTTTTGGAACCTGGGAGAACATTACTTTTAAGAAAGTTGACATCTGTAATTAACTAGATTGTTTTGTGGAAGATGAGTTAGACACAGATGAGAGGGAAAAATAGAGAAGGTGATTTGAAACTAGATATTTTTACTGGTACTGGGTATGTAGTTATTTGATTAGAGGGATATGGACAAGGGTGAGAAGCTGACAGAATTATTCACATGAGACTTCATGAGAATCTGATTAAAGATTAGTTACTTTGTGATCCAGGTGGCAGTGTGTTACACAGAGCTATATTAGAGCTTGTATTCCTGGTTCTTGCCTAGGCCTCAGCATTGCTCTGGTTCTATTAGTACTGGCAGCATTGGAAATATCTGAAGATAGTACACTTCCTAGGAATTTGAGTGTTCTCACAGTGGGCACTGATAGGAGTAGCTATGGGTAATGAAAGTGGACAAGTGTGAGACACAATCAGAGAGAATGAGCCTGGCTGGTGGCAAATGATAGCTGCAGGATGGTTTGTTGGCATGAAAGGTACCACTTTGGGAATATGTTGAGGTAAATGCTGTATCTGGCTATTATGTGAATGGGCCTATCAAATCAGCCTTCCTTTAGGTTATACTACCTTAGAGTTGTAAGACTTCAGTAAATGTTATGAAAGTGCTTTGTGAACTATAAAGGCCTATACAAAAACAAAATCATGTTAAAACTCACTTTATGCTGTAGCTATACCATTGCCTTGGTATAGATCGGTATTTAATGTTTTTCAAGAATGCTAAATAATTTTCGTAAAGCCTGGCTGGATTTGTTTTAGGTAAAGGGGCTTTTCCTATTTTTATACTTGTTCCATTAAGTAGAGTAAAAAAGCACACACTTTTCCATAAATACATGCCAGGTGGGCATTCCCATCCCCTCTGGCGTCTTTGTCCTCTTGGTCTTCTGTTGCTTTGATGGCTCCCATGCTTGAATGAATCTCATTCTCTGCTTCTACCCTCACTATTGCTGGATCCATCACAAACTCTCACTTCTCACTATTGCTGGATCCACTACAAATTCATGCTGAATAGTCACTGGTCCTTAGAAATCATCTGATTCATCTCTTGTGGACTTTTATTATTTTTCTAGAGGTGGCAGTTCCAATTGGTTTGGAATCTGCTTCTACCCTTAACTCTAACTTTTTGTAATTGATTTCCTTTGTATTTACTGAGAAGTGTGAATGTTTCAAATTTTATAGCTTCATCCTTACTTTGTTTTCTTGTCATTGCTAATGTCCTACCTGGCCTTTTTATTGTCTCATTGCTCAATAATGTTCTTTACTCAGTCCTAGTTCTTCTCAGCTCTGTGCAGCTTTCTACATTGTTTATGCCTCTGTAAGGCCTGGATGTGTTAGGCAAAAAGGAAATGCTGCATTTTATCTTCTCCCTCTAGGGTTATATTTTTCTCTTTTCTTGGCTTCCATCACACTTTGTATGTCCTGGTTTCTTTGCTAATCATTGTATATATTCATAGCTGAGTTTTCTTCTCCTGTCCAGACTAAAAATGTTTGAAGGAATTGACTTTTAAACTCCCCGATACAAGTATTTTTGGCTTAATAAATCTGCTGAAATTCTCTCATTTTTTTCTCTATTGATCTTTTTATTACTTCATTCATTTATTTTTCTCTTTCTTCTCTATTTTTGTAACAATTTCTCTTTTTTTGGCAACTTTCCCAAGACCTATATATAGGTATAAGTTACCTTAATTAAGCACATAGACACAGAATAAACATGTGTAGTTAAATTTTTTTCTTGCAAACAATGGAAACCAATATGGTTAAATTAAACGTAAAAGTTATTTATTGTGAGTCTTGGGAAAGCTCATGAAAACAATGGGAAGAATATAAAGCTAGGATCTGGTTAGAAGCTGGACATATTTACATTTTCAAAAAAGTAGTATAAAACATAAAACAAGTAACATAAAATAACTTTCTTCAAGTATCTAAAATACATATTTATGTCCTCCTTTATTCTCAATACTGTCCTCTCCAGTGTTCTACCAAGGTAAGTAAGCAAATGTCACTCCATCCACATGCAATTTCAGACTGCCTTATAATCAACTTCTCTTCAATTCTTTTGTAATTCTGTCTTGATATTCTGCAACCTATAGACTAAATTGTAAGGTTACATACAACATAATAATTTATAAAAAGTGGCAAGGGAAAGAAAAAAAGGGAAATTATACGTACAAAATTATTTAAACACATGCACACACACTTTCACATACACGTATGATCCATTGAGAGAGGAGTCACAGTAAGCTATAGCCTTTATTTCTGTAACTAGTCATTAGGTTACATTGCTTTTGTGATTTCATCCTCCGGTACTCCTTTGATGTTTCCAGTGATTCCCTTAGGAAGGTTTATGGCCTCTGTATTATATTGTGGTGAGAAAAAGAAGCTCCGGGGCTTCCACTTGGTTCTATCATAATAGCTGGTAGAAGCATAGCAATATAAGAGCATGAATTTCACTCAGGTGTAAATATTGGACTTTGGCACTTATTAGCTTTGTGACTTTGGGAGAGTTACCTAACCCATTTGTGCCTTAGATTCTTTACTTGTAAAATTTGTAAAACAAGAATAATAATAGTACAGGTTTGCCATAAGGAACAAATAAGTAAATGCATATAAGAATTTATAACAATGTCTGACACATAGCTATTTTCAAGTGATTTTACTGTTAGTATTATTACTAACAGTACTACTAGAAATGTATATTGCCTTGGGTATGAGAATTGGATGATTCTCAAATATTATGAATCATAATGTGTCTTAGTAAGCTACATATCTGTTTTGTTCCTAGGGATCTTATGTCACCAAATATTCCTGTGGTCAAAATAGTCTGCTTACCACACTAGCTACACTGCCTATTATAGTAAACAATCTCATTTTGCATCTTCTGACTAAGGATCACAACTGGGTTTTCACCACCACAAAAATCCTTCCTACCACATTGAAATCATTTTGTGTACTTACATCCCAGACCATTACTGTTTTCACTAAATGTCACTCATTTACTATAAGTATTTCTTTCTTTTCTTTTTTGAAATGGAGTCTTGCACTGTCACCCGAGCTGGAGTGCAATGGCGTGATCTTGGCTCACTGAAACCTCTGCCTCCCAGGTTCAAGCTATTCTTTTGCGTCAGCCTCCTGAGTAGCTGGGATTACAGGCACCCGCCACCACAACTAGCTAACTTTTTGTAATTTTAGTAGACATGGGGTTTCACTATGTTGGCCAGGCTGATCTTAAACTCCTGGCCTCGTGACCCACCCGCCTCAGCCTCCCAAAGTGCTGGGATTACAGGCTTGAGCCACCATGCCTGGCTTGTTATAAGTATTTCTACAGAATGTCAAATTATTCTTAAAATTTTCTTTTGGTTTTCTATAATGTATTACTTTCAGGCTTCTGCTGTTCTTCCAAGTCTTCATGTTTCATGATGAGCTTTTTTGCTTTGTTTTCCACTTTGTTTTTTTCATTTTAAAAAAGAAAAAGCAAGGCATGCTGGTTCACACCTGTAATCCCAGCACTTTGGGAGGCTGAGTTGGAAGAATCTCTTGGGGCCAGAAGTTTGAGACCAGCCTGGTCAACATAGTGAGATCCCCCCCATCTCTACAAAATATAAAAAGTGAAAAAGGAATAGTTTCTCCAGACACAGTATTTGTGAAATGTTTTTGGCTTTTCTGATCACATGGATGGTGGTCAGTCTCCTTCTGGATCTTCAGTGGGATGTACTTTATAACCAAGCTCCAGTATCTAGAAGGTTTAATGTCTTGTTCTGTTGGTCTATGATACTGACAACTGCCTGAACTCCACATGAAAGTGACAGTCTTCACTACCCAGTTTTTCAAAGCTTTTTTTTTTGATATTCATTCCTTACCTACTAAGTTTTTCATTGGCAACAGACCTACTGCAATGTCAAATATCCCTTCTAGTCATTTCTTCATCCCCTTTTCAACCAATTTTCTGGAAGCTCTATCTCCTCCTGGGCATATAAAGAGAAACATTTGTTAGGATTGTGGGCACAATTCAGTATGACTTCAAAAGCTGCAGCAATGGATGGTTGGCAAATTTCCTGTCCTCTTGGATTCTGACATTAGGTTGACATTAGGCTGTTCTTGCATTGCTATAAAGAATTACCTAAGACAGGGTGATTTATAAAGAAAGGAGGTTTAATTGTACAGGAAGCATCGCTCTGGCATCTGATCAGCTTCTAGCAAGGCCTCAGGGAGCTTTTACTCATGGTGGAAGGTGAAGCAGGAACAGTCATCTCACATGGCAAAGGAAGGAGCAAGAGAGAGAGTCGGGGAGAGGTGCCACACTTTTAAACAACCAGATCTCCTGGGAACTCTCTCATTATGGCGAGGTCAGCACCAAGCCCTGAGGGATCCTTTCCCATAACCCAGAACCTACCAGGCCCCACCTCCCAGACTGGGGATTGCATTTCAACATGAGATTTGGGCGGAGACAAATATTCAAACTATATCAACTATCAGCTACTGATCCTAATTTGTATTGATAATGTGAATTTCCATTTCTTCTGTTTTTTGGTCTTCATTGTGTCTTAGAATATAGGAAAGGCTGCATCAAACACAAATGCGCCTTTATATCAGAAGCCTTCATGCATAGACACTCTTGGGAAGAATTTCCCAGAGTGTATTTTAAAAATACTATTTCAAACATTACATTAAAAATGTTTCCTAAGACAATCCTGGACCTTTGGACTATATCGAAATAAAGTTGAACATGTTTATTTAAACTAAGCCTTCTGAAAGCTTTTCATATGTGTATTAATAATTGTTAGTGATAGAGGGTGCTGTGTTGCCCAAACTTATTTGGAAACAAATCTCTCCAGCTGTTATTTTCCATAAATTATTTCTTGAGACTAGTATTCCATGGAACGTATTTGGGGAAAAGACAGGTTATAGGCCATTTTTTATTTTCTGAAAGATGCTGAGATCTTACTGGAGGTATTCATTTTGTCATTGATTACCATTGAGAGGAGAGAGAGATGGGACTGGAGGGCATACATTTTCAACTAGAGCTTTTTCTTTTCTTTGGGACTAGTACTTCAAAGAGTTTGTCAAAAGTGGCATAAATATCTAAACAGTTGAGGTCTAGCAAAAAGTTGTACATTTTTACATTTGCAAATAAATTTACTTCTCAGATAGTTGACTGTGAAGGAAGTTCACACACGTATGCTTCACTTCATATCACCTTGTTTACTTCTATTCTGACCTCTATTCAATCTTCTCTGCTGATTTAACTCAGCTGCTGGGATAGGATAAAATTTTGACCTCTGAGGGAAAAGGAGCAAAATGTAGAAAGATTAATATCACTGTGTTTTGTTTTCTGATCCTGTTTTTTTTAGAGTCCAAGCAGCTTCTATTTGACCATGAGTAGATTGGGTAGGCCTGATTTTGAGATCTAAATTGGATCTCAGCTCTACTGCCTTTGGAGACTATAAATCCTGAGTATCAAGAAGGACTCATTGTTGTTTAGAATAGTGTATTTCTACTTAAGTTATACTGTAGACTGTTAGCCACATTAGTCAAGGGTTGCAAACTTCAGGGAGCACGCAGTTAATAACACTTAATGTGAAACAGGCTGTTTGTTCTATGACAAAGCATACTTGTGTAGATACATTGCCTTTTAAAACTTTGTGAGGTACAACAAAATGCTGTTAATGCCCTCCCACCATGCCCATCACTAGAGCCTAAAAGTCACCAGCTGATAATCCTTAATCTGAACACACAACAGTGAAATTCTGAGAAGAGGGAGAGAGGAGGAACTGGGTAGCACTAGTATAGCTATGAAGTATAAAGGGAAAGAGAAATAAGGTGGATTATGGTGGTAAACATTTACTTCACCAGCATCTGGGAACTTCCAGTGTAGAATGTCCATGGCAGCTGTGTACCAGCCAACCCCATCCTAGCTGGAGCTTGTTGAATCTGAGTCTGTATTTTTGGGAATTTTGCCAAGATTATAATAACTATGAAACTAACAAATATTTACCATAGGGCAGACTCTAGCACTGTGGTGTTAAAAAGCTTGCCAAATGCCAGTAAATTATGCTTGAATTCTATATCTCAGATAAAATAACTATCCCTGATGTGTCAAAGACGGTCAAATGTTTTTCATCATCTCTAACAAGATCACCAACAGCAAATATTCCGTATGGTGTTTACCCAGCAGTTACAATTAATTTGTAAGCTTCTTGATAGAAAGGATTGTGTTAAAGATTGATGATTGAGAGCAAAAATTCAAAACAGTTTTAGTTTAACCAAGAGATTTATTTGTAAAGTACTGGCTGGATCACTGTGTAAAAGGAAAAGCTGCTAAAATCCAGGAAAGTTTTAGTAGATGTGGTGGGTAATATTGAGTGTCAACTTGATTGGATTGAGGGGTACAAAGTATTAATCCTGAGTGTGTCTGTTGCCAAAGAGATTAATGTTTGAATCAGGGGGCTGGGAAAGGCAGATCTACCCCAGATCTAGATTATGGGCACAATCTAGTCGGTTTCCAGTGCATTTAAAAGCAGGCAGAAAAACATGAAAAAGAGAGTCAGTCGTTGTCTTCCAACCTACATTTTTCTCCTATGCTAGATGCTTCCTGCCCTCAAACATTAGATTCCAAGTTCTTCAGTTTTGGGAGTCTACTGGCTCTCCTTGGTCCTCAGCTCGCAGATAGCCTATTGTGTGACCTTGTAACCTAATAAACTTCCCTTTATATATATATATATATATATCCTATTAGTTCTGTCCCTCTAAGATAACCCTAATTCAGTAGGCTACCTGTGGATATTTGATTGCTTTTAGGACTCTCTGTCTCCATATCTCTATCTTTTCTGCTTTTCTCCAGATTTTGATTTTATTGTCCCTTTCACATAGGTGAGATGTTTCTTTTGAAAGAAAAACCTCATTGAGGCTATGTTAAATTTTGGCATCGGTTCTGGAAGAATTCTGGAAAAATGCAGGTGGTCTTTGGATACCTGATGACTGGGTACTGAGTTGAGAATGATTTTAACCTCTGTCATTCTGGCAGCATGGCTTATGTTTAGAGATTAATCGCTAACACTGACATAGAGTTAGATGAATCACTTGGTGGGAGAAGGGAGGAATTTGGCACCTAATCTCACTATGGTACCCGTGAACTTAATGATTAATTTCTACCTAAATGCTTCTAGAAATAGGGATTCCTTGTTTCAAAGAAGTACATTTTATTAGATACATCATTATATTATTACTGTGTATTGAAATGTATTATACCTCTTAGATTTAGAAAGATTCTATATGATCAAACATTCTTATATGATGCAGTTATTCATTACTTGAATACTGTTCTCAGGTCCTTTGAAGTCATCTCCTCAGCGTTATTTATCTTCTGTTCTTCCTGTCACATAGCTGGTAACTATTTAGCAGTACAAATCAAAACCCTACTAATATTTTGCCTTATTAGTCCTACTTCTAAAAGTTTAGTATAAAACAACAATTATATATATAAAACTATGACTTAAGATATCTTGTGGGGAGAAAGGAGAGTAATTTATACTAGTTGAAAGTTATAATGGCTTAAATTTCCAATAATAATAAATTGGCTACATTTTGATTTGTTCATATGATGGGATATTATGCTGCCATTAAAATGCTGTCGAAATTTATCAGTTGACAGAAATTATGTTCATTCTAAAATGTTTCAGCTTTTTTATTTTTGCTGTATAATGAATCTCCCAGATATTAACACTTAGTTTTTGTCGCAAGAAATTAGTGGCTTAAAACAGAAACAATTTCTTTCTCATGATACTGTGGGTCAGCAGTCTGGGGGGCTTTGCTTGTCTCTTCTGAGAGCACTTACATAGCTGTAGTTATGAAAGAGATTTGTTTGAAAAGTACATGGCTTTAGCAGATGCCAGAGAGCCAAAGATAGCTTCAGTTATCTGAATGGTGGTTGGTGACGCTGAGTGGAACACCTCTGTTATTTGAGGCTCCATAACTCACACAATGTTGCTTTTACCACGAGTCAGTGCAGGTCACATATCCAGAACAGATCTCAGTGATAAGGAAATAGCCTACCTTTGGATGCGATGAATAATGCTACAAATAATTCGTGGCTATGTTTAAGATCTACTAAAAATATCTAGTGAAAAAAGCAGGTTTTAAGAACTTCACTCATTTTTTATCATGTTGTTATACCCACACAGATAAATTTCTGGAAAGGTAAATGCACAGGGGTTAAAAGTGACTTTTTTATGGGTGATAGGATTATAATTATTTTGTGGGATTATTTTTATCAGTAGTTTATTTATGATTAATTTTTCACAACTGACCAATTTTGTCTCTAATGGAAGACCTCTCAAAATAGAAATCCCTGTGTTTTTTTGTGTACATCCCTACTCCTCTGCTCTCTCACAGGTGCCCTGAAGGTCACTTTTCTCTTCCCTAGCTTAAAAAGCTTTAAAAAAGTTTTGCAAAGGAGGAGATTCGGATATAATTTATCAGTAAGAATAGGGAGAAGAGACAGTATAGGGGCAACTTGGAGTATAGAGAAAAAGTGGAGGGACTCCATATGCGGAGGGGGAATGAGGGCTGTCTATCCTCCACCAGGAACACCTACACAGCCTTGAAGGTGGCCCCTTCATGAACCTGTGATCTACAGACAGCTCTCCATCCAACATCCAATTACGTGAGACACCTGCAAAAACTCAATGAATAGAATATGGTGGAAAGGTGAGAGAAGGTTCAACTGCTCCTGACCAAGGGATCAGGAAATAAAAAAATTTCACAATTTCCCTGTGAATGGGCAAAAGAAGGGGAAAGAGGACACACTGTTGTTATTAAATTTAAACTTAAAACAAAAACAAAACCCTAAAATATTTGAAAAACATCCTGGACCAAGCAATGACTTTCTAGTAATCAGATGAGAAGAAATCATTAGACTAGCTTCTTTTTCTTGTTCCAAGTACAATTTCTTTTTCTAGAACTTCCGGGGCTCCATAAATCAAGATTTGTTAGATACAGTTATTTAACAAGGTGTATCAAACTGGCACATTATATTATCATCTAGTTTCTATTTCCCTATCTTTAATAGACCACCACAAGAGGGATTTTGTTAAATGCTCTTTAGAAATTAATATGCCCTCTGCTTATAGCTTTCCTTTTCTTAGGCTAGTAGACTGACTTAAAGAGGATGAGGTGATTTGGCATAGCTTATTCTTTGTTGTTACATGGTGGGTTGCAATGATCACCATTTCCTTTTCCAAGTGCTCACAAATTGCCTCCCCAAATCTCTTAAATAATGCTCGCTAGGATTGTTGGGGATCACGCTAAGCTCACTGGATAGCACTGACAAAATTATAGTTTAACCAGGAAAACCAAAATCACCTACACGAAATAATTGTTAGTACTTAAGGGTTTGTCTTAATGTGTTACTACCCACTTCCTGAAATGTCTTCCCTCCAGCTTTGCCTCTTAAAATGATCCCCAACACCCACACCAGCCTTTGTTTTAATTCCTCTTCAAAGCCTTCTCTGGTGTCTGGTGTACTAGGCCACATTTAACTCTTCTATTTCCAAATGTTTATTGCACTTACTGTCTGCAATTTGCAAACTCATATTCAATATATTTTCATGTTGCCTCAAAAAGTAAGGATGCTATCTTCTGTTTTATCTCTGCAACAAGTTTATTATATAACTAGACTTCCATTAGTAACCTAGCAAGCACTGATTCACTTGACTGTTAAGAATTATTATTTTTCTTTTTAGTCTACTTTTTCTGAAATTGTATATTACCTTCTGACCTCTAGAATATTCCTTTTTTTCTGACCATTGTGTACTGTCTTTTTAGCCTTTCTTGCCTTGTGTCTTCCCTGAACTTATAATTTTGCTTTGTCTTTGTAACTTTATTATTTTTAAAAATACTGATAATTTTATGAGAGTGGACTAATATTTCAACAGAAGGTTGAGAAGATGATACATTTTTAATTTTTTAAGTCTGATATCCAGAATTTGAAAATTAACTTAGTTTTTTATTTATTTATATCAGCATTCAGGAACTTAGTGCAAGGAATAGCAGTATATCTTTTTTTAAGTACTCAAGAGCAATATTCTAAGAAATAGTATTATTTGAATTAAAGTGATAGACTATACTTGAAGTATCACTTAATGCCTGTGTATGTTTCCTTCTTTGTTTATTTAAGACTTTGTTTTTCTAAAAGCAGTTATAGATTCACAGTAAAATTAAGAGAAAAACAGGAAGATTTCCCATATATTCCCTTCCCCACACATACGTAGTCTCCCCATCATTAACATCCCCTACAAGAATGGTACATTTATTACAATTGATGAAGCTACACAGACACATCATAATCACCCAAAGTTCATTATATTAGGGTTCTTTTTTGGTGTTGTGCATTCTATGGGTTTGCAAAAAATGTATAATGATATGTATCTGTAATTAATTATAGTATCATACAGAGTATTTTATTGCCCTCAATATCCTCTGTGCTCCACTTATTACTCCTTTCTTCCTCCAACTCTTGGACACTACTGATTTTTTATCTCCACAGTTTTACCTGTTTTAGAATGCAAAATGTTAGAATCATGCAGTATGTAATCTCTTCAGATTGAATTCTTTCACTTAGTACTATGCATTTAAGTTTCCTCGATATCTTTGCATGGCTTTATAGCTCATTTCCTTTTAGTTCTGTGTAATATTCCATTGTTTGAAGGTACCACAGTTTATCCTTTCATCTACTGAAGGAGATCTTGGCTGCTTCTAAGTTTAAGGCTGCTGTCAGTACCCATATGTAGGTTTTTGTGTGAATATGTTTTCAACTCCTTTGGATAAATACCAAGGAACACCATTATTGAATAATATGATGAGTATATTTAATTTTGTAAGAAAATGCCAAGCTTTCTTTCAAAGTGGATATGCCATTTTACATTCCTAAAGCAATGAATGAGGGTTCCTGTTGCTTTACATCTTCACCAGCATTTGGTATTATCAGTGCTTCATATGTTGGCCATTCTATTAGATATATAGTGGCATCTCATTTTTGTTAGTATTTGCATTTCTCTGATGACATGATTAGAAACATGTTTTCATATATTTATTTGCCATCTGTGTAGCTTCTTTGATGAGGTGTCTGTTAAAATCTTTGGCCCATTTTTAAATTGGGTTGTTGTTTTCATATTGTTGAGTTTTAGCAGTTATTTATATATTTTGGATCACAATTTTTTATCAGATTTGTCTTTTGCAAGTATTTTCTCCCCTTCTGTGGCTTGTCTTTTCATTTTGTTAACACTGTTTTTCACAGAGAAGTTTTTAATAGAGTTCAGCTTACCAATGATTTGTTTTATGGATTATGCCTTTGGTGTTATATCTGAGAAGTCAGTGCCATACCCCCCAGGTCATCTAGATTGTCTGCTGTTATCGTCTAGGCATTTTGTAGTTTTGCACTTTACATTTGGGTCTGTGATTCACTTTGAGGTAATTTTTATCAAGGGTGGAGGATCTGTGTCTAGATTCATTTTTTTTTTTTTGCATGTGAATATCCAGTTGTAGCTCCATTTGTTGAAATGTCTATTTTTCTCCACTATATAGCCCTTATGCCTTTGTCCAAGATCTATTGACTATATTTATGTCGATTTCTGAACTCTCTTCTGTCCCCTTGATCTCTGTCTATTCATTTACCAATACCACACTGTCTTGATTACTGTAGCTTTCTAGTAAGTCTTGAAGTTGGGTAGGGGCAGTCCTCCAACTTTGTTCTTTTCCTTTAATATTGTGTTAGCTATTCTGGGTCTTTTGCCTTTACATAGAAACTGTAGTATCAGTTCATTGATGTCCTCAAAATAACTTGCTAGGATTTTTATTGGGGTTGCATTGAATCTATAGATCAAGTTGGAAAGAACTTGATAATAGCTATATATTATCTATGTATTGATAATAGTGAGTCTTCCTGTGCATGAACATGGAATATTTCTTCACTTATTCAGTTCTTTTATTTTGTTCTTCAGATTATTATAGCTTTTCTTTTACATATTTTGCTAAATTTATATATAAGTATTTCATTTTCTTGGGTGCTAATGTAAATGGTATTTTTAGTTTCAAACAATCTTTAATTTGCAAATCAAATTAAAACCACAATGAAATACCACCTCACACCTGTTAGAATGACTATTGTCAAAAAGGCAAAAGATAACAGCTGTGGGCAAAGATATGCAGAAAAGGAAATCTTGTATGCTGTCAGTGAGAATGTAAATTAGTGCAATCATGTTGGAAAATAGTATGGAGATTCTCCAAAAAAAAACTAAAAAAATTGAATTACCATGTGATCCAGCAATCCCACTACTGTGTATCTGTCCAAAGAAAAATGAAATTGCCACATAGAAGAGATGTTTACACTCTCATGTTTATTGCAGCATTATTCACGTTTGCTTTTACATATTAACCTTGTATCCTACAATCCTGCTATAATTGCTCATTTGTTCCAGGAGTATTTTTTTTTTTTAATGTTCTACGTAGATGATCATGCCATCTGCAAACAAAGACAGTTTTATTTCTTCCTCTCCCTTCTGTACACCTTTTATTGCCTTACTGAATGTTAGTACTTTCAGTACAATGTTGAAAAGGAGGTAATAAGAGGAAACAGTCTTGCCTTGTTCTTGATATTAGTGTGAAAATTTTGAGTTTCTCACCATTAACTATGGTGTTAGCTGTATGCTTGTTGTAGATATTCTTAAGAAAATTCTCCTCTATTCCTAGTTTGCAAGAGGTTTTATCATGAATGCGTGTTGCATTTTCTCAAATGCTTTCTCTGCATCTATAGATATGATCATGTGATTTTTCTTTTTTAGCTTGTTGATGTGATAAATTATATAATTGATATTAAAATGTTGAGCAAGCCTTGCATACCTGGTATAAATCTCGGTTGGTTGCAGTGTATAATTTCTTTACACAATGTTGGATTCAATTTGCTAATATTTTGCTGAGTATTTTTGTATCTGTGTTTATAAAAGGTATTAGTCTGTAGTTTTCTTTCTTTAATTTTAATTTTAGGTTTGGGAGTACATGTGAAGGTTTGTTACATATATAAATACATGTCATGGGGGCTCGTTGAACATATTATTACATCACCCAGGTATTAAGCCCAGTACCCAATCGTTGTCTTTTCTGCTTTTCTGACTCCTCCTACCTTTCATTCTCAAGTAGACACGAGTGTCTGTTGTTTCCTTCTTTATGTTCATAAGTTCTTATCATTTAGCTCCCACTTATAAATGAGAACATGTAGTATTTGGTTTTCAGTTCCTGAGCTAGTTTGGTGAGAATGACTTCCAACTCCATCCATGTCCCTGCAAAGGACATGATCTGATTTACTTTTGTGGCTGCATAGTATTCTATGGTGTATATATACCACATTTTCTTTATGCATTATATCATTGATAGGCATTTAGGTTGATTACATGACTTTGCTATTGTAAATAGTGCTGCAATGAATATACACATGCATGATAATAGAATAATTTATATTCCTTCGGGTATATACCCAGTAATAGGATTGCTGGGTCAAATGGTAATTCTACCTCTAGGTCTTTGAGGAATCACCACACTGTCTTCCACAATGACTGAACTGATTTACACTCCCACCAACAGTGTATAAGATTCCTTTTTCTCTACAACCTTGCCAGCATCTGTTGTTTTTTGACTTTTTAATAATAACAATTCTGATTGACATGAGATGGTATCTCATCGTGGTTTTGATTTGTAGTTTTCTAACAATCAGTGATGCTGAGCTTTTTTTTCATATGTTTGTTGATTGCATGTATGTTTTCTTTTTAGAAGTGTCTGTTTAAGTCCTTTGTTCACTTTCAATGGGGTCGTTTGTTTTTCTCTTGTAAGTTTGTTTCGTATACATGCTGGATATTAGATATTTGTCAGATGCATAGTTTGTATTTTCTCACATTCTGTAGGTTGTCTGATTACTGTGTTGATAGTTCTTTTGCCGTACAGAGGCTTTTAAGTTTAATTAGATCCCATTTGTCAATTTTTGCTTTTGTTGTGATTGCTTTTGGTGTCTTCACTCATTCCTATGTCCAGATGGTATTGCCTATGTTACCTTCCAAGATTTTTATGCCCTGCAGTGGCACCATTTCTGCTCACTGCAGCCTCTGCCTCCTGGATTCACGCGATTCTCATGCCTCAACCTCCTGAGTCACTGGAACTACAGGTGTGCACCATCACATCCAGCTAATTTTTTTGTATTTTTAGTCAAGACAGGGTTTCGCCATGTTGGCCAGGCTGATCTTGACTTCCTGGCCTCAAGTGATTCACTCACCTCAGCCTCCCAAAGTGCTGGGATTACAGGCATGAACCACCACTCCCATCCTTAATCCATCTTGAGTTGACATTTGTATATATTGTAAGGAAGGGGCCACCTTGGATCTTCGGCACTATGGCTAGCCAGTTATCCCAACACCATTTATTGAATAAGGAGTCTTTTCCCCATTGCACGTTTTTGCCAACTTTGTCAAAGAAAAGATGGTTGTAGATGTGCAGTCTTAGCTCTGGACTCTCTAGTCTGTTCCATTGGTCTATGTACCTGTTTTTGTAGCAGTACCATGCTGTTTTGGTCACTGTAGCCTTGTAGTACCATTTGAAGTTGGGTAACGTAATTCTTCCAGTGTTATTCTTTTTGCTAAGGATTGCCGTGGCTATTTGGCTCTTTTTTGGTTCCATATACATTTTTAAATAATGTTTTCTAGTTCTGTGAAGAATGTCATTAGTAGTTTGATAGGAATAACATTGAATCTGTAAATTGCTTGGGGCAGTATAGCCATTTTAATGATATTGATTATTCTTATTAATGAACATAGGATATTTTTTCATTTATTTGTGTTTTCTCTGATTTATTTGGGCATTGTTTTGTCATTCTTATTGTAGAGATCTTTTCCCTTCCTGGTTACCTGTATTCCTAGGTATTCTATTTTTTTCCATGGCAATTGTGAATGAAATTACCTTTGTGACTTGCCTCTCGGTTTGGTTGTTGTTGATATATAGGAATGCTAGTGATTTTTGTACATTGATTTTGTATTCTGCAACTTTGCTGAAGTTGTTTATCAACTGAAGGAGCTTTGGGGCTAAGACTATGGGATTTTCTAGATATAGAATCATGTCATCTGCAAACAGAGACAGTTTGACTTTCTCTCTTCCAATTTGGATGTCCTTTATTTATTTATCTTGCCTAACTGCTCTGGCTAGGACTTCCAATACTATGTTGAATATAAGGGGTGAGAGGGGGCATCCTTGTCTTGTGCCAGTTTTCAAGGGGAATACTTTCAGCTTTTGCCCACTCAGCATAATGTTGGCAGTGGGTTTGTCATATGTGGCTGTTTATTATTTTGAGATATGTTTCTTCAATACCTTATTTATTGAAAGGTTTTTTTTTTAACATGAAGGAATGTTAAATTACCAAGCCTTTTCTGCATCTATTGAGATGATAATGTGGTTTTTGTCTATAGTTCTTTTTATGTGATGAATCACATTTATTGATTTGAGTATGCTGAACCAACCTTGAATCCCAGAGATGACACCGACTTGATCATGGTAGATTAGATTTTTGATGTGCTGCTGAATTTGGTTTGCAAGTATTTTGTTAAGGATTTTTGCACTGATGTTCATCAAGGATATTGGTCTGAAGTTTTCTTTTCTATTGTATATCTGCCAGGTTTTGGTATCAAGATAATGCTGGCCTCATAGAATCAGTTGAAGAGAAGTCTCTTCTCAATTTTTGTGGACTATTTCAGTAGGAATGGTACCAGCTCTTCTTTGTACATCTGGTAGAATTTGGCTGTGAATCAGACAGGTCTTGGGCTTTTCTTGATTGGTAGGATCATTTATTACTGATTCACTTTTGGAGCTCATTATTGGTCTGTTCAGTTTCTTTCTGGGTCGGTCTTGGGAGGGTGCATGTGTCCAGGAATTTATCCATCTTCTCTAGGCTTTCTAGTTTGTGCGGGTAGAGTTGTTTATAGTGGTTTCTGATGGTTTTTATTTCACTGGGGTCAGTAGCAACACTCCCTTCTCTTTTTTTTTGAATGATATAATAATCATCATCATAATCTTATTTTTTTTTTGCCATAAAAATCTTTTATTAGGGAAAACTACATACTATAAGAATGCTTTAAAATGCAGCAGGAGAAGATAATAATAATAATATTATTATTATACTTTAAGTTCTGGGATACCTGTGCAGAACGTGCAGGCTTGTTACATGGGTATACAGGTGCCATGGTGGTTTGCTGCACCTGTCAACCCATCATCTACATTAGATATTTCTCCTAATGCTAACCCTCCCCTAGCCCCCCACCCTCTTGACAGGCCCCATTGTGTGATGTTTCCCTCCCTGTGTCCATATATTTTCATGGTTCACCTCCCACTTATGAGTGAGAACATATGGTGGTTGGTTTTCTGTTCCTGTGTTAGTTTGCTGAGAATGATAGTTTCCAGATTCTTCCATGTCCCTGAGAAGGATATAAACTCATCTTTTTATGGCCGCATAGTATTCCATGGTGTATATGATATTTTCTTTATCCAGTCTATCATTGATGAGTTTTTGGGTTGACTCCAAGTCTTTGCTTTGGGGAACAGTGCTGCAATAAACAGACAAGTGCATGTATCTTATAATTTATAATCCTTTGGATATATGCCCAGTAATGGGATTGCTGGGTCAAATGGTATTTCTAGTTCTAGATCCTTGAGGAATCACTACACTGTCTTCCACAATGTTTGAGCTAATTTACACTCCCACCAACAGTGTAAACATGTTCCTGTTTCTCTATATCCTCTGTAGCATCTATTGTTTCCTGACTTTTTAATGATCATCATTCTAACATGCATGAGATGGTATCTCAATGTGGTTTTGATTTGCCTTTCTCTAATGACCAGTGATGATTAGCTTTTTTTTTTCTTTTAGTTTTTCTCAGCAAGGCAACTTTACTTTCTGCAGAAAGGGTGCTCCCATCAGCCATCTTGCCACAAGACGACACTGAGCAAAGGAGGCAGGGCCATTTATATCCAATGCATCCACCCTACTGCTGTGTCCTGATTCAATTGGTTGGAACTGGACTTCACAGTCTAGGGTCCACCTGGTTGGCTAACAACTTAAAGCTTTTCTAAAGAGGTAAAGGCAGAGAGGAACAAAGGAAAAGAAGTAACTTGAGGAATGCTTAGAGAAGCAATAATATTTCCAAATAGGGAAGGGGAATAAGCTATGACCTAACACTTGTCTGGGCTTGGCCAGGCATGTCAGGGCAAATATCTAGATTAAAGTTTAAGAACTAAGAACACAGGATACCCTTATTTCCTTATTATGACTAACAGCTACTTTAAGATTATTAGCAAATGCTTTAAATTAAATTAACCATTGAAGAAACGATTATTTGTTCATAATGAACTAAGAAGAAAGATTTGAGGAGGAACCTTTTATTTATTCTTATTTCCTACAATTCCTACCTTTTTCTAATTCTCCTTCAAACTTATTTAACATGTCTTGACTCATTTGTTATGTTTGTTCTTCTAAAAAAAAAATCTATCTGAATAGGGCAGAGGAGGGGTTGGGGATATTTTAGTAAGAGTTGTGTCTACTAGCCTCTGCATGCATGGTTGGATGCATGGTGAGAAGAGGTATACTTATCACAGTTGCTAGAGAGGTAAGAATTGAGGTTATGGTTTCTTTCCATTGACCAAACCACCTTTTGAGCCAATTTGAAATAGGGTTATTGGTGCCAGAATTTTTAGCTAGCTCACTGACAAAGCAGTAGGTCCTTAGAGGGCTTTTGTTATGCTCCCATCGGGAGCAGTGTTGTTTGGAAAAAAGGTACAACACTGGGTTTTAATCATAACACAAACACCACCTTTGTCCACTAATATCATATCTAGGGTTATTCTATTTTCTTAGACCATTTGGCTAGTGGATCCTAATTGTTCAGCTATTTCTTTGACAGCATCTTTAGTATAGTTAACAAACCTCTGTTGGTTGTAATAAATTTAGTTTATCTAATCTACATTTGTAACTAATTGTTACCTACCAAAATAATATTAACTTAAATTTTGCAACTATCTGATCTTGGGCTTTGAATTTACCTGGTACTCCTCAAGGAACTCCAATTACATCTAAATAAACATGAGAATCAAAAGATCTATAAGGAGCTTCTCTTATTTGCTGATGTTATAATTTCTCTTTCTCTGTTGATGAAATGCCAGGGTAAAAGGGATAACCAATTAGACTAGAGCACTAGTGCCGCTCCAGTTATTTGGCAGAGTGTCCACTAAAGGCCCTCCACAATACCACCATACATCAGCTTGGGGATGAGTAAGGACAGAATGATGATGAGCTTTTTTTCAGATGTTTCATGGCCACACAGATGTCTTGTTTTGACACATATCTGTTCATAACCTTTGTCCAGTTTTTGATGGGGTTGTTTTTTTCTTGTAAATTTGTTTAAGTTCTTTGTAGATTGAATATTAGTGCTTTGTCAGATGGATAGATTGCAAAATTTTTCTCCCACTCTATAGGTTGCCTGTTGACTCTGATGATAGATTCTTTTGCTGTGAAGAAGCTCTGTAGTTTAATTAGATCTCATTTGTCTATTTCAGCTTCTGCTGCTATTGCTTTTGGTGTTTTAGTCATGAAGTCTTTGCCCATGCCTATGTCCTGAATGATATTGCCTGTTTTCTTCTAGGGTTTTTATGGTTTTAGGTCTTACATTTAAGCCAGCATTATTCTGATACCAAAAGCTGGCAGAGACACATCAGAAAAAGAATATTTCGGGCCAATATCCCTGATAAACATCAATGCGAAAATCCTCAGTAAAATACTGGCAAACTGAATCCAGCAGCACATCAAAAAGCTATGCATCATGATGAACTTGGCTTCATCTTTGGAATGCAAGGCTGATTCAACATATGCAAATTAATAAATGTAATTTATCACGTAAATAGAACCAATGACAAAAACCATAGGATTATCTTAATTGATGCAGAAAAGGCCTTCAATAAAATTCAATACTCCTTCATGCTAAAAACTCAATAAACTAGGTATTGATGGAACATATCTCTAAATAATAAAAACTGTTTATGACAAATTCCCAGCCAATATCATACTGAATGGGCAAAAACTGGACACATTCCCTTTGAAAACCAGCACAAGATAAATGATACCCTCTCTCACCACTCTCATTCCACATAGCATTGGAAGTTCTGGCCAGGAAATCAGGCAAGAGAAAGAAATAAAGGGTATTCAAATAGGAAGAGAGGAAGTCAAATTGTCTCTGCTTGTGGATGACATGACTGTATATTTAGAAGACCCCATCATCTCAGCCCAAAATCTCCTTAAGCTGATAAGCAACTTCAGCAAAGTCTCAGGATACAAAACCAGTGTGCAAAAATTACAAGCATTTCTATACATCAATAATAGAGAGCCAAATCATGAGTGAGCTCTCATTCACAACTGCTACAAAGAAAAGAAAATACCTAGGAATACAACTTACAAGGGATGTGAAGAACCTCTTCAAAAATAACTACAAACCACTGCTCAAAGAATTAAGACAGAACACAAACAAATGGAAAAACATTTCATGCTCATGGATAGGAAAAATCAATATCATAAAAGTGGCCATACTCCCCAAAGTAATTTATAGATTCAGTGCTATCCCCATGAAGCTACCATTGAATTTCTTCACAGAATTAGAAAAAAACATACTTTAAATTTTATATGGAGCCAAAAAAGAGCCTCTATGGCCAAAACAATCCTCAGCAAAAAGAACAAAGCTGGAGGCATCATCCTACCTGATTTCAAACTATACTACAAGACTACAGTAATCAAAACAGCATGATACTGGTACCAAAACAGAGATATAAACCAATGGAACAGAACAGAGACCTCAGAAATAACCCCACACATCTACAATCATCTGATCTTTGACAAACCTGATAAAAACAAGCAATTGGGAAAGGATTCTCTATTTAATAAATCGTCTGGAGAAAACTAGCTAGCCATATGCAGAAAACTGAAGCCAGACTCCATCCTTACACCTTATACAAAAAGTAACTCAAGGTTGAGTAAAGGCATTCCCTTCATTTCTAATTGTGTTGATATCTTCTCTGTTTTCTTGTTAATTAGTCTAGCTAGTAGCTTATGTATTTTATTAATTTTTTAAAAAATCAGCTCCTGGATTTGTTGATCTTTTGAATGTGAATGTTTTTCTCGTGTCTCAGTTTCCTTAGTTCAGATATGATTTTTGTTATTTCTCATCATCTGCTAGCTTTGGGGGTGACTTGTTCTTTTTATCTAATTCTTTCAATTGTGAGTTTAGCCTGTTAATTTGAGATCTTTCTACCTTTTTGATGTGGGCACTTAGTACTATGAATTTCCTTCTTAACACTGCCTTAGCTGTGTCCCAGAGATTCTAACAGTTTGTATCTTTTTCTCATTATTTTCAAATAATTTATTGATTTTTACTTTAATTTCATTCAGAGGTATGTTGTTTAATTTCCATATAATTGTATGTTTTTGAGCTATTTTCATTGTGTTAACTTATATTTTTAGTGCACTGTGGCCCAAGAGTGTGTTTGCTGTTGATTTTGGTTGTTTTACATTGGTTGAAGATTGTTTTATGTCCAATTATGTAGCTGATTTTAGAGGATGTACCATGTGGTGATGAGAAGAATATATATTCTGTTGGTTTGGGGTTGAGGACTTCTGTAAAGTTCTGTCAGATCCATTTGGTCCAATGCTGAGTTTAGATCCTGAATATCTTTGTTAATTTTCTGTGTCAGTGATCTGTCTAATACTGTCAGTGCAGTGCTGAAGTCTCCCACTATTATTGTGTGGGAGCCCATGTCTCTTTGTAGGTCGCTAAGAACGTGCTTTATAAATCTGAGTGCTCCTGTGTTGGGTTTATATATATTTAGGATAGATTTTCTTCTTGAATTGAACCTTTTACCATTATGTAATGCCCTTCCTTGTCTTTTTTGATCTTTGTTGGTTTGAAGTCTGCTTTGTTTGAAATTAGGGTTGCAACCCCTGTTTTTTGCTGTCTTCCATTTGCTTTGTAGATTTTTCTTCATCCTTTTATTTTTAGTATATAGGTGTCATTACATGTGAGATGGGTCTCTTCAAGACAGCATATCATTAGGTCTTGCTTTTTTTATCCAGCTTGCCATTGTGTACCTTTTAAGTGGGGCATTTAGCCTATTTACATTCAAGGTTAGTATTGATATGTGTGGATTCGATCTTGTCACTGTGCTGGTAGCTGGTTATTATGTTGGCTTGTTTGTGTGATTGCTTTATAGTGACACTGGTCTGGGTTTTTAAGTGTGTTTTTGTACAAACTGGTAGCAGTCTTAGCAGTCTTTCCTTTCTATATTTAGTGCTCCTTTCAAGATCTCTTTTAAGGCATATCTGGTGGCAATGAAGTCCCTCAACAGTTGGTTATCTTTAAAGGATCATATTTCTCCTTAACTTAGGAAACTTAGTTTAGGTGTATATAACATTATTGGTTGAAGATTTCTCTCTCTCTTTCTCTGTTTCTTTCTTTTTCTCACTCGCTCTCTTTCTTTCTCTTTCTTTCTTTCATCTCTCTTTCTCTTTCTCTCTCTCTCTCTCTCTCTCTGCTGAGACAGAGTCTTCCTCTGTCACCCATGCTGGAGTGCAGTGGCCTGATCTCAGCTTACTGCAATCTCTGCTTTCCAGGTTCAAGCAATTCTCCTGCCTCAGCCTCTGGAGTATCTGGAACTGCAGGTGTGCACCTCCACGTCTGGCTAATTTTTGTATTTTGTATTTTTTTATTTTTTAGTAGAGATGGGGTTTCACCATGTTGGCCAATCTGGTCTTGAACTCCTGACCTTGTGATCTGCCCACCTTGGCCTTTCAAAGTGTTGGTATTACAGGCGTGAGTCACTGTGCCCGGCCAATTATTTTTTTTTCTTTAAGAATGTTGAATATCGGCCCTCAATCTCTTCTGGTTTGAGTGTTTCAGCCAAGAGAATCTGCTCTAAGCCTGATCGGGTCTCATTGTAGGTGACCTTCCCTTTCTCTCTATTTGCCTTTAAAGTGTTTTTCTTTCATTTTAATCTTGAAAAATCTGATGATTATGTGTCTTAGGGATGATCTTTTTATGTAGAATCTTGTGGGATTTCTCTGGATTTCCTGAATTTAACTGTTGGCCTCTCTAGCAAGGTTGGGGAACTTTTCATGAATTATATTCTGAAATATATTTTCCAAGTAATTTTCTTTCTCCATCTCCCTTTCAGGGCTGCCAGTGATTCATAAATTCATCCTCTTTACACAATCTCATATGTCTCAGAGGTTTTTCATTCCTTTTTATTCTTTTTTCTTTATTTTTCTGCCTTATTTCAGAGAACCAGTCTTCAAGTTCTGAGATTCTTTTCTCAACTTGGTTTATTCTGCTGTTAATTCTTGTGATTGCATTATAAAATTTTTGCACTATGTTATTCAGCTCTGTCAGACCTGTTAGATTCTTGTTTTATATTGATTATTTTGCCCTTCAGGCAATTTATATTGAATTACCAGGCAGAAACTCTTCTTCTCTTTTCTACCTTTCCCCAAACAAACAGTGTTTCTTTCTTTGTTCTAAGCCACCCAAAGCTGGAGGTCAAGTGACAAAAGCACCTCTGTGACCTCCGCAACTGTGACTATAGTGGGTCAGACCTGAAGCCAGCACAGCACTTAATCTTGCCTAAGGCCTACTGTAGCCATCCTCTGGCTACTGCTTATGTTCACTCAAGGCCCTGGGGCTCTACCTACAATCAGCAGGTGGCAAAGCCAGCCAGGCCTGTATGCTTCCCTTAAGGGTGGTGAGGTCCCTCAGGCCCCAGGTGGGTCCAGAGGGACTAGAGTCAAAAACTTTAGAAGTCTACCTAGTGATCTGTTTTATTGCGGCTGAGCTGACACTCAAACCATAAGACATAGTCCTTGTCACCCTTCCCCTTTCCAAAGGCAGAGAAGCTTACTCTGTCACTACTGCCACCCCAGGCCACAGCGGGTACTGCCAGCCTATTGGCTAGTGTTTCTTTCTTTCTTTTTTTTTAAATCTTAAACACAAGGATTTTATTTTTTATTTTTTTAAGCATATATTTTATTGCATTTTAGGTTTTGGGGTACATGTGAAGAACATGCAAGATTGTTGCATAGGTACATACATGGCAATATGGTTTGCTGCCTTCTTCTCCATCACCTATATCTGGCATTTCTCCCCATATTATCCCTCCCCAACTCCCCACCCCTCACTGTCCCTCCCCTAGTTCCCCCCGACAGACCCCAGTGTGTGATGCTCCCCTCCCCGTGTCCATACGTTCTCATTGTTCAACACCTGCCTATGAGTGAGAACATGCTAGTGTTTCTTTAAGGCCAAAGTTTCTTTAAGGCTCTTAAGTCATCTTGTCAAGAATGCCGCCTGGCCGATGACTCACCCTTCAGGGCGGTGGATTCCCTTCTGACCCAGGGCAGGTCTAGAAATGTCATCCAAGAGTCAAGTCCTAGAATCAATCCCAAGAGCCCTGTTGATGCTCTGCCATGCTGGTACCTAAGGTGCAAGACAAAATGCCCTTTACTTTTCTCAAGCAGAAGTTTTGTCCTGTGGTTATCACCACTGGTATTGCACTGAGTCTCACCTGAAGTCTACAAGTCTCAGAGGCTCATCTAAGGCCGTCAGTGTAGTACCTGGGTATCATTGCTGGTTTTTCAGGGTTCAAGAGCTCTTCAGTTAGCAGGTGATAAATGCTGCTAGGACTGCGTCCTTTTTTTCATGGTGTCTCAGTAAGTTGCATGCCTCCCAAGTCTACTTTCTCTGAGCCTAGTTCTGCCCTAGGATTTGCCTGAGACTTGCAGTCCTTATGACCTCAACAGTCCTTATGACCTAGAGACGTTGATTACTTTTGCCCTCAGTGGCAAGGTTTGTGGGCACTCAAGTTTGGGCTGCTGGAATTGGCAATTCCCCTCTGGCTAGAGCTGGTTTAAATGCTTCCTCTGCGGGTGAGCATCAGCTGAATTTGGTTTGGTTTTCCTTTTTGCTTCAGCAGAGCAGTACTGAGTTCAGTGCCCCACAATTGCTGTGTTCTTCCTCCCACAGTGCGTAGAGATACTCTCTGCAGCACATTGTGGAGGGGGTGGTATCAGCAATTCAGGACTTTAGAAAAATCTCTTCAGTGCCTCTTTCAGTGATATGAAGTTAAAACCAGTTATTATGCATGCTTACCTTACTTTTGGGTGTTATGAAGGTGTTTTTTCTGTGTTGATAGTTTTGTTGGTGTCCTTGTGATTGGGGTATCATCGGTAAGCCTTCGTTTCAGCCATCTTGCTCCACCTTTTACATTCATAAAATTTGTAAAGCTGACCCAGGTATTAAGCCTCGTATCTATTAGTTATTTTTCCTGATCCTCTCCCTCCTCCTACCTTCCATCCTTTGATAGACCCCAATGTGTGTTGTTCCTCTCTGTGTGTTCATGTGTTCTCATCATTTAGCTCCCTCTTTTGAGTGACAACAGTGGTGTTTGGTTTTCTGTTCCTGCGTTACTTTGCTAAGGATTATGGCCTCCAGCTCCAGCCATGTCCCTGCAAAAGACATGATCTTGTTCTATTTATGGCTATATAGTATTCTATGATGTATATGTACCACATCTTCTTGATCCAGTTTAATACCTGGGTGATGGAATAATCTGTACAACAAATCCCCATGACACAAGGTTGTCTATGAAACAAACCTACACATGTATCCCTGAACTCAAAATAAAAGTTAAAAAAAGTACGGATAAAATCAGTGTAACTGCCATCTAAATACTTGTCTATTTTTCTACTAGAAACATTCAAATTATTCTCCTTTTGATATTTAAAAATATACCATGATTATTGTAAACTATAGTCACCCTACTAATTGATCAAACACTAGGTTTTATTTCTTCCATCAAACTGTGTCTTTGTCCATTAATCAACCTCTTTTATTCCTCCCTCACTCCTGTACTTTCTGTCCTCTACAACCACCAATCTACCCTCTACCTTTATTAGATCCACATTTTGTGTTCCCACGTATAAGTGAAAATATGAAATATTTGCCTTTCTGTGCCGGGCTTATTTAGATGAATGTAATGACTTCTGGTTCCATTCAAATTGCTGTAAATGAATTTTTTTTTTTTATAGGTGAGTAGTATGCCATAGTGTATACCACATTTTCCTTATCTGTTCTTCAGTAGAAGTTTAAGAACCCGGGACAAATTCAATATCCACAAAAAATGACACTAGGCCCATTGCAAGAGGGCAAGCCTGGATCTGGCTTCTGCAGTTCCTTGGGACATCTGGCATTCCTTTTGCCTATCATTAATTTCCAACAGCCCCACATGCTTACACAGATTCCTGTTATCATGTTGCTTGGACATGAGAGGGGCACTATAGCCCTAACTAGTATACTGTTAAAATATAATACTTTTAATTCTTATGAAGATGAAGCTACCTTGAAATCATGTACATTACATTTTCCAATATTTTATTTAAAAATATATATTCAGAAAAGTAGGAGATTGCCTACATTTTGTTCTCGGACCATAGATTTTATCTCTATTACTAATGATAACCATGAAATTTTCTAGAGAAAACTTTAAATTAAATCAGTGCAATATTATCATTTGGTTCTTCATAAAATTTTAAATTTGCTGATGCATTATGAATCTAGTGAGTCTAACAATGATTATCATGACTTTTACCATCCTATTAAATTATATGTTGTAACATATATTTACTTAACTTATGCTGAGAGATTAATTCTGTAGAAATGTCCTTCTGTTTAAAAATGTTGCTAACATAATGATGTATATTTCTAAAGGAAAAATATAATGGGTGGCTTGAGAGGAGTGGCAGATGGGGGGTATCAAAGTGGGGTATGAGTGAATGAAATATTGCTCTCAATCTGAATCCTTCACATGTAGGCAAATTCTAGGAACTCAAACTTTTAGGCTTGTCTACAAGCTGGGAAGGTGGAATAAGTCTGGACACTTGACTACGATTCAGTTTCCCTGTTGCATTTACTCTGTTCCCAGGTTACCTAGAGGCCAGAAAACATGGAGGTGTAGATACTGTCTTAGTGGAGGATTATGACCCAGTCCAAGAATGAGCACTATTAACTTTTCTACCTTCATATATATGTTTAAATTCTGCCACCCTGACAAACCTCAACCCTTGAGGAAATCATAAGTAAATGAAAAATCTGAACCTAGATATTTCATAGTTCTAGGGTCTTAGGAATTATATGAGGTCTAGGGAATGTAGTAAAATAGCACTAAGTAATCATTTACTTGTCCATCCATCCATCCATCCAGCCATCCGTCCAACCATCCATCTATCCATCTATCTGTCCATCCATCCATCCATCCATCCAGTAATTATTCACAAGCTCTTAGACCAGATATTCTGCTGGGTGTTATAGTAGACAAGCAGATTAAAGACAAAGACCTAGGCTTCATGGACCTTGTGGCTTAGGTTAACAATTATTTTTTTTCTTTGAGATGTTTAGGTATACAAAATAGGGCTACTTATGTGGTAATGAGGACTATCTTGTTCTTGGTCTTCTCCATGTAGTGTGCATATCTGCTCAATAATACTTTGATAGCTAATGCACCAAATGCAACCATGCTAGAGTTTGATCAACACTTCTCTTAAAATTTGTAATATACTTTTACTGGGGGAAAGTAGGTTTTGAAAAGAATTCTTTTAGTTCATATACCCTCCCTAATTCTTAACTATACAGCTACACCATGTACTTTAAGAGTGGGTTTCACCATTTAGTCAGAGCAATGGAGGGAATGCTTGGTTGTAGGCGGGCGACCTTCCCACTCTCTCTACCCCAAAACAAAAATTACCATTATGTTATGGAGAAAATGTTTGTGAAAAAGCTTTCATAGTATTTATCTCGAAAAAAGATAGAATTACATTTGCATTAATAGTGGACTATTAACAAGGTACTGTTGATTTCTGGTAGTTGAGAAGGAAAAAGAATTTTAATTATTTAAAGGAAGTGACCAAGATTATACCAGTCCTTTTATGCAGTGGATCTAGGTGGAGGGACCTATGAAGACAGCACAAAATACACACAAGAAATCATTTATATTGATTGTAAAAATAATGAAGAGCTAGAGAATGAAAACAAAAGTCAGAGTTTATTAATAGACATTTATTAAGTAACTACTGTGGGTAAAGGCACTGTGCTGAACACTGCAGAAGATATAAAAACAACCGTAATCATTGGTATCTGACTTTTAGGAAATTGCAGTCATTGAGGGTGAGGATATGACACACACATATATATATATAATCATAATATATGGCATAATATATTAAATGTTTCCATAAAGAAAATATATATAAATGTTAAAAATGTTCAGGAAAAGAAAGAGCATCTGCTTGCATACGTGTTTAGGGCTGAGGGACACTGTTGAAATTAGAGATAAGGCATCTCTGCTGAGTCGAAAGGTGTATGTCATTTAAATAGGCACAGATGGGCAGAGGTGCAGAAGTGAGAAAGCAGAGTTGAGGAAATGAACAGTAATGCAGTATCAGGGAATGCAGATCATTACTTTGGGGGAGAAATGGCTGATAAAGCTAGAAAGACAGGATAGGGAAAGTTACAGATATTTCTTATGCCTTTTTATCCTCTTATTTTTACCTATATATATATATATTTGGCTGACTCCTCATATCTTCTCTTTTTTTCTTTGCGTTTACAAAAAAAAATCTGTCCGACAATCATTTTGCTTAATTGTAAGTTCATTTAAATGTATGTTAGTCAATTGTCTATGATATTTGATCAAAAATCAGTGCAATGAATTAGGAGTACTCAGAAGTCTCCAGTGCAGCAAGTCTTAGAGGATCAAAAAAGAGAAAAAAGAATGATAGCTAAGCTTTAAATATATGGATGTGAAACCAGGTGGTTTTCTATAGCAACATTTTCCTCCACAGACATATAGTTTTGATTGACGCCTTTTAACTTCTAGTGTATTAAAAAGAAAACTGAGTTGAAACAGATCGGTAATTAGGTTTTTCCCAGTCTTTTTACTTAAAGGAAGAAAGTAGACTACTCTGTATCTCTAGTTAGTTTATTTTTGGCTCACCTTATAGTTGTTCAGCTTTGAGACATTTCATGTTTAGATTAAGCATGCCTTTGGGCAAATTTGATTTTTATCAGAGTAATTTCCAACTGTGTTGCAGTCACAAAGATAAAGGTATAAGAACTATTTTCTGATCACCTTTCATAAGATAATGCTAGTGCTTTTGTTAATTTTAGAGGTAAGGTCTTGCATAATGTAGTTGTTGTTATTGTTATAGCATAGATTAGTTATAATCAAGCACTTGCTAGTTAGAATTATAAAAGGCCATAAATGATTAGAATTGTCAGAGCTTGATTATTTCTTATGGTTAATAATAAGCCTACTTTTAAGTCTAAATCATGTTTACTTTAGGTATGAGTTTAATTTATTGATTTTAAAATGATTTTAAAATGCCAGATTAGATGAATTTCCTTCATGATGGAATGTTTATTAATTTATTTTCATAGTTCCTGGGCTCAAGTTTGTATAACCTTGAAAAAAATTACTTAACCCCTCTTTATTCAGCTTTCTCATTTCATTTTTTAAAAATAATTGTTTATTTTTAGGGATATATAGTAATTGTACATATTTGTGGGATACATGTGATATTTTGATACATGCATGTAATGTATAATGATAAAATCAGTGTATTTATTCACCTCAAACATTTATTATTCCTTTGTGTTGGGAACATTTTAAATATTTTCTTCTAGCTACTTTGAAATATATAATAAGTTATGTTGACTATAGTCATTATACAATGATATCAAACACCGCAACTGATTTCTTTTATCTAATTATACGTTTGTACCCATTAAACCACCTCTCTTCATTCCTCTCCTACTCTTCCCAGCCTCTGATGACTGTTTTTCTTCTTCCTACCTTCATAAGATACACTTTTTAAGGTCTCATATGAGGGAGATCATGCACTATTTGTCTTTCTGTGCCTAGACTATTTCAGTTAATGTATTTTCCTCCAGTCCAATTCATGTTGCTGCACAGAACAGGATTTCACTCTTTTTTTTTAATGACTAAATAGTATTTCATTGTGTAAATATACCGTATTGTCTTTACCCATTCATCTACTAATAGATGGCTCCATATCTCGGCTAATGTGAACAGCACTGCAGTAAACATGGGCGGGCGGGTATCCCTTTTTTTGGTATTTTGATTTCCTTTTCTTTGGATGAACACTCATTATTGAAATTGCTGTATCATGTGGCAGTTCCATGATTAGATTTTGAGAAACTTCCATACTGCCTCCTATAATGACTATATTAATTCATGTGCCAAATAACAGTATATAAGTCCTTTTCTCAGCATCCTTACAAGCATCTCCTATTTTTTGTCTTTTTGATAATAGCCATTTTAACTAGAGTGAAATGATACCACATTGTGGTTTTAATTTCCATTTTCTTGAAGATTAGTGATGTTGAGCATTTAAAAAATATATCTGTTGGTCGTTTGTATGTTTTCTTTTGAGAAATGTCTACTCAGATCCTTTACCCACTTTATAACGGGATTATTTGTTTTTTCAGTGGTTTTTTTTTCCTATTGAGTTGTGCGATTCCTTATATATTATGGATATTAGTCTTTTATTAAATGAATACTTTTGAAATATTTTCTCACATTCAATAGGTTGTCTTTTTGCTCTGTTGATTGTATACTTTGCTGTGCAGAAGCTTTTTAGTTTGATATAGTCCCATTTGTCTATTTTATTTTTTGTTTTCTGTACTTTTGAAGTCATAGTCATAAAATCTTTGCCTGAAGTGTTTCTCCAATGTAATCTTCTAATATTTTTATACTTTCTAACTTAATACATTTATAGTTTAGGTATTTAATCCATTCTGAGTTGCTTTTTCTATATGCAGAGAGATAGGCCAGAGAGTCTAATTCCATTCTTTTGCATATGAATATCTAGTTTCCCCAGTATTATTTATTGAAGAGGGTCACCTTTCCCCAATATGTTCTTGGCAACTCTGTCAAAAATCAGTTGGCTCTAAATATGTGGATTTATTTCTGAGCTGTCTGTTCTGTTTAATTGGTTTATGTGTCTGTTTTTATGCCAGTACCATGCTGTTTTACTTACTATTGCTTTTTAGCATAATTTGAAGTCAGATAATGTGATGCTTTCAGATTTGTTCTTTTGTTTAGAACTGCTTTGACTATTCAGGTTTTTTTTGTGATTCCATATACATTTTAGGTTATTTTTCTATATCTGTGAAGAATGGTATTGGTATTTTGATAGGGATTGCATTGACTCTGTACATTGCTTTGAGTAGTATGGACATTTTAGCAATATTGATTCTTGCAAGCCATGAATATGGAATATCTTTCTATTTTTTTTTTTTTTGGTGTCCTCTTTGGTTTATTTCATCAATGTTATACAGTTTTCTTATAGTGAGTTTCACTTCTTTGGATAAGTTTATTCCTAGGTATTTATTTTGTTTGGGTCTATTGTAAATGGAATTACTTTATTGGTTTCTTTTTCAAATTGTTTGCTGTTGGTATAGAGAGTTGCTACTGATTTTTGTATGTTAATTTTCTATCCTGCAGCTTTAATGAATTTGTTCATGAGTTCTAATAAGTTTTTGGTAGAGTCCTTGGTTTTTCTATATGTAAAATTATTTCATCTGCAAAGAGTAACAATTTGACTTCCTTATTTCCAATATGGACATCTTTTATTATTTTCTTTATCCTGATTGCTCTGGCTAGAGTTTCCAGTATTATGGTGAAGGACAATAGTGGAAATAGGCATCCTTGTCTTGTTCCAGTTCTTAGTGGAAAGGCTTTTCCCCATTCAGTATGATATTAGCTGTGGGTTTGTGATATATGGTCTTTATTATGTTGAGGTTTGTTCCCTCTATGCCTAATATGTTGAGGGTTTTTTTTTTTATCATGAATGGATATTGAATGGTATAAAATACTTTTTCTGCATCTATTGAGGTAGATACATTTTGTCCTTTATTTTGCTGATGTGATATATCATTTATTGACTTGTGTATGTTGAGCTAGTCTTGTATGCATAGGATAAATCCCCCTTGATCATGGTATATTATTGTTGAGTAACTTTTGCATCTGTGTTTGTTAGGGATATTGGCCTGAGGTTTGTTTGTTTTTGGTCATATCTTTGGTTTTGGTATCAGGGTCATGTTGACCTCTTAGAATGAATAAGGGAAAAATCCTTTTAATTTTTGGAAGAGTTTCAGAAGAATTGGTGTTTTTCTTTATAAACTTGGTAGAATTCAGTAGTAAAGCCATCTGGTCTTGTGATTTTCTTTGTTGGGAGAATTTGTATTATTGATACAACCTTGTTACTCATTATTGTTCTGTTCAGGTTTTCTATTTCTTCCTAGTTCAATCTTGATAGATTGTGTATGTCCAGGGATTTATCTATTTCCTCTAGCTTTTCCAATTTGTTAATGTATAACTGTTCATAAGTCTCTTATGATTGTCTGTATTTCTGTAGTATCAGTTGTAATTTCTCCCTTTTAATTTCTGATTTTATTTAGGTTTTCTTTTAGCTAGTGGAGTATCCTCTTGTTTATTTTTTTCAAAAAATCACCTTTTCATTGTATTGAAACTTTTTATTTTTTAGACTATTGTGTTCTGCTCTCATCTTCATTATTTTATTTCTTCTACTTTTTGAGTTTTTGTTTCTTTGCTTTGTAGTTTCTTGAGGTGTATCATTTTGTTGTTTATTTGAAATTATTCTACTGTTTTTTACATAGGTGTTTTTTGCTATACATTTCCTTTTAGCATTGCTTTTGATGTATTCCACAGATTTTGGTATATTGTGTTTCCACTTTCATTTGTTTCAAAAAACTTTATTTCTTAATTACTTCATTGACCTTATGGTTATTCAGGAGACTATTATCTAATTTTTCAAACAATGTATGTTTACAGTTCCAGAGTTCCTATTATTTTTGATTTTTAGTTTTATTTCATTGTGTTCTGAGAAGATACTTGATATAATTTTAATTTAAAAAAATTTTTCAAGACTTGTTTCTTTGGCCTAACATATGGTCTGTCCTAGGGAATGTTGCATGTTCTCAGGAGAGGAATTCATGTCCTTTAGTTGTAGGATGAAATGTTATTTAACTGTTAGGTGCATTTGGTTTTAAAACTCATTTAAATCCAATGTTTCTTCATTGATTCTCTTGCTAGATGATCTGTCTAATGCTGACAGGGAAGAGTTAAAGTCCCCAAAATTACATATCAGAGTGCCGTTGCATTGTGTACATATATAGAATTGTTATATCCTTTTGCTCAGTTGATCCTGTATTTGTCTTTTTTTTTTTTTTATAGTTTTTGACTTAGTCTCTTTTTTTTTTCTGATGTAAGTATAGCTACTTTTGCTCATTTTTGGTTTCAATTTTCGTGAAATATCTTTTTCCATTCTTTCACTTTTAGTCTACACGTGACTTTACAGATAAAATGAATTTCTTGAAGGCAGTATATAATTGGGTCATGTTTTCTTATTATTCACCCAGTCTATATCTTTTAAGTGGGGGTATTTAATCCATTTGCACTAAAGGCTATTATTGACGGGTGAAGATATTCCTATCATTTTGCTAACTGTGATCTGGTTGTTTTATATGTCCTTTGTTCCTTTCATCCCCTCCTACTGTTACCTTGTAGTTTGGTGGTTTTCTGTAGTGGTAATGTTTGACTCCTTTGTCGTTCCCATTTTTGTATTTGCTCTAAGAGTGAGTTTTTATTTTTGTGTTTTTTAATGATAGTAAGTATCATTCTTTTGTTTTCAGATGTAAGACTCCCTGAAGCATATCTTGTAAGGCCAGTTCAGTGGTGATAAATTCCTTCAGTTTTTGATTTTCTGGGAAAGTATTTTGTTAAACTTATTATTTGTTTTGCATAAAATGAAATCGTCCTTGTGTTTCTAATTTTCAGATTCCAAAATTGATCATCCAGCCTTACTGTCTTTTATTCATTTATATTGATGATCATAAAATAACATGCTAGAAGATTTATTTATTTATTTATTTATTTTGAGATGAAGTCTTCCTCTGTTGCCAAGGCTGGATGGAGTGCAGTGGCCAGATCTTGGCTTACTGCAACCTCCACCTACCAGGTTCAAACAATTCTCCTGCCTCACCCTCCCAAGCAACCGGGACTATAGACTCATGCCACTACACCCAGCTAATTTTTGTATTTTTAGTAGAGACAGAGTTTCACCATATTGGCCAGGCTGGCCTCAAACTCCTGACTTTGTGATTCGCCCACCCTGGCTTCTCAAAGTGCTGGGATTATAGGCATGAGCCACTGCACCTGGCCCAGTTTTATTTATGGTACACATAAATAGGAAATGATGCTGTTTGTATGTCAATATACTCTTGAATTTAAAGATCCTCCAAACTAAACAAAAATTATCATTTTGTATAATTTTAATATACTTTGTGTCTTTTATTACTAAATGTTTGCTCTAATAATATTAGATAATGAAATATTTATTAAATTTTATTTGCCTTCTTTAACCCTAATAGTATTAGCATGCTTATTAAATTTATTTTTTCTTTTAGCCCTTGTTATGTTACTCAAACAATGTTTACTTTTGTTACTCTATTTACCAGTTAGATTAGATTTTAAAATGTTTAGATTAAATATGAAATAAGAACCTTATTTGTAATTTACATTTTTCTTTCTTTGGTTCACTGAAGAAATTCTTTCATTATTAAGATGCCACTTCAGCATCATGTTGAAATAGAATATTTTTATAAATTGTTAATTATAGTTGTTAAGCTTGATAGTATCTTTAGAAAAAGATGCCTCTGGCCAAATATTCAGTGTTGGAAATGAGTATTACTGATGCAAATAGCATAAATTACATTCAGGCTGTTTCCATTAGGGAGGGATGAACAAGAGTCTCTTGTACATAGATGTAATTTGAATTTATGTGAAAATTAATTTTATAGCTAATGCACTTGTCTACACTAAGAAATAGACTCTTCAGTCTAAAATATCAATCTTGGGTGAGGTCAATTGAATGTCTTTGAAAAAAGTATACAAAATAACAGTTCCCTTGAATGAAATGATCTCCTCTCTTTGACAAAAAAAAAATGAAAATTTCTCTGTAAGATAAGATATGCCAAGCCAATCTTCTACAACAATCTTGCTTAAAGAATGGAAGCAACTCATTATGATTGACTTTAGGTTTGTTTCCAAGAAAGGAGAAGTGCTCTGGTTTAGTGCACTTACTGAACTATAAACTCAAAGCTACTTGTAGCCTCTTTCTTTGTTCCTATGCTAAAATTGGGGTGCTTAAAATTTCTAAGAATGACTTAAATTTTAAAATTAAGCATATGTAGAAATGCTTAAAGATCTAGGCAAATATCCAGTTCAGAGACTGGAATAACATTTTTGTTGGCAGTGTTTTCATTCTCTTAACACCCTGGGGTGGTTTAATTCCCTGGAGGCTATCTTAATGATGTGTTTATGCAAAGCTGGCAGTCCTATAATCTCAACTTTACGGTACAACTGATGTTGATGGGAAATTACACAGAAGAAACAGCCCTGTTCTATATGGCTAAGCTCTGGTAGACAAATATTTTTTAAGTTCCAGGAAATATTAATAATTAGTAGTTACTATTGCATATACAGAGTATAGGAATTTAGTATTTACTATTGCAGATACAGAATATAGGAATATGGGTATATATATACATATATATCTGTCTATAGCTAAGCATTTTTGAAAGAGCACAATGAAAAAAATAAACATTGAGAGTATATTATTTTCTCTTGACTAATTTGAACTCAAAGGTAATGCTCTCTTTTCTTTATCAGCATTCTTCTGAATACAAAAATTGTTCAGTGGATGTGCACAAGACCAGCATGTGTAACATTTTCCTACACAGTTGAGAAAATCATGATGCAGAGAGTCAAACAGACCTTTTCTTCTAATTTATATATTTGACTTTTGTCAAATTCTTATTCCTAATAATTTCCAGGACCTGTGAGATAAAGTCAAATTTAATATTTCTATTTGATACAGATGCTTTTAACCAGAATGTTAATTTCTGATGAAAAGAACCTACTGTGTGTATACTTCAGTTCAAATATATAGTTGATTTTTAAGACAAAGATCCTAGAAATTTTGTTTGGACTTAAAAACCTCCATCAGATGGATCCAGTAAATTACCAACTGGTATAAAAATTTCATAAAATGAATTTTCATTATACTAGTAAGTAAAAATAATTGGAAGAATTTATCCAATTATCACATGTTCACAATAGCTATTTTTCTCTACTTTTAATTTGGGGAATATTTTTTTATTAATGGAATATATGACAAAGTAGTAATGAGATTGCGATGAATTCTTCAGTTTTCACTGTCATTGTTTGCTAAAAGAATTTAATCTAAATTCTTTTTTTTTTTTTTTTTAGAAAAAGAGAGAAAAGGAGAAAGAAAGAAACAGCAAAAGAAAGAAAAAAAAGAAAAAGAAAGGAAGAGATTTTAGAAAAAGAGAGAAAAGGAGAAAGAAAGAAACAGCAAAAGAAAGAAAAAAGAATGAAAGAGAAAGAAAGAGGAAGAGATTTTAGAAAAAGAGAAAAGGAGAAGAAAGAAAGCAAAAGAAAGAATAAAAAAAGAATGAAAGAGAGAAAGAAAGAGGAAGAGAAAGAGGGAGAGAGAATGGGATTCTTGTTTTATTGCCCAGGCTAAAATACAGTCTAAAAATGGGTATTAAAAACCTCTTTTATGCCAATAATTGTGTTTAACAATGGAGACAGGAAGAAATAGGGGATGAAAATAACAAATAAGCAGC